>JARHVA010002961.1:2177500-2252383 GCA_037957365.1 Torreya grandis
CTTACAAAATACTTAATGATTTTTTAAAATTTTAAAAATAATATACATACTACATCTTTTTCTATATAATATAAAAGTATATGTTTGATTAATTTATAAATGGATCAAACTCAACATATTTGAGGGAAGATTAGAAGTGTATGTGAATTTATTCCAAAAAGTGGGACACACTATTATGGTTTGACCCCAATATATTCTTACCATTTTTCCATCATAATGATGAATCATATAGTGTGATTTGAAATGTTGATCTATAAAAAATTTATAGATTTTTATCTATAAATATTATTTATTATTTTAAGCATTACGGGAATACTATATTTACATATGTTCTTTATAGATGGAAATTTTCTTTGATGCTAAACTTCTTGAGAAAATTATAATCAAGATAGGAAAGAAGATTGCAAACTTAGTGTTATTAAAAGATGTTAGGATCATAGATTTTCCTTTTTCCCAACTACCCAAAATCATAAGACTTCATTTTTAACACCTTTAAATATAAACCTAAGTTTCAAATATATTCTCATATTGATGATAGATCACAGTGTAATCCAAAACATTGATTTTATAACATTTCTACATGATTTTATCTATAAATATTCTTTATTATTGTATGGAATGTTGAAATAATATCTCTCTTATATATTATTTTCATGGGAGGTATTTTTTTCCTTAGGCTAAACTTATTAAGAAGCTAACAATAAATCTAGGAAAAAATATTGCAGACTTAGAATTTCTTAAATGATGTAAAGATTAAAGGGTTTTCTTTTTTCCTAACTACCTAGCATCATATCGATTCATTGTTAACACCTTAAAATATAAACCTAAATCTAAAATATATTGATTTGGGTTTTATGCACACCATAGAGACCTTTATGAGGTTACCTCTAACATTTTAGGATCAGTGATAGATTTCACTCCAAGGAACAAGTTATCAAGTATTCAATTTTATAACAACCTATTAGTAAAATAGTAGTGAGTGATATAGATTATATACCATAAATGGGTTGACTATGGATGGACCTAAATCTACTTGGATTGGGTGAAAGGATGATGATTTTAAATAAAGTGAGCATGATTCTCAAAGAAAATCAAAATAAGAGGGAAAGGAGGGGAAGAAAAGAGTCATATGGACCACACAAGATGAAAACCTTTCAAGACCATCACTTGACCTAAGTTTGGACAAGAAATAAAAATACTAATATCTATTATGTGATGTTATACCAAACCATCACTCAAACACATTTAGGAGTCAAAGGGAAATAAAACACAATAAACTTAGACATGGATAATTAAAGGCTGCCATGTTTATCATATTGCTATTGTAGATTTACTAGGGGGGATTATAATCAACATGTAAAAGGCATTCAAATCAGTGATAGATTCAAGTGAATAATTGTATCAAAATATAACTCATGCACCAACCAAGAACTAAGATACTATAATGATATAATGTCTCATATAGTCCACAAAATTAGAAAAAAATAAAGATTTGTACATAAATACTATTCCAATTAGAACTTCTTAGAATTTCCTATTAATCTCAATGACCAAAATTCTCCTCCCTTTGGGACTAGAATATTACAAGTATATCTATGTTTATGATGGGGAAGGCCTCATCTCTTCAAGCATTGTCTAAAGACATACATATAAAAATAAGACGTGTCTAATTTCATGCAAAAGGTTCATACACCATATTGATTTCCTAAAATATAATTAGTTATCTAAAAATATAATATATATACATTCAAACCCCCCTTAAGTTAGGAACTAACATTCCAACTTAGTTATAACATGCAAACACATATTTATAATTAGTTTGTGTTGTTGTGTCATTGCTAGAAGAACTCTAATTATAACACAACTAATGTGGATGATAATGTGGAAGAAACTAAAGTCACAACCAAAGTTGGAGGTGGAACAGACACTCACACTAGAAATAAACATTTTATTGTAATTGGAATTGGTACGTAGGCATGCCCAATCTTTGTTTATACTAATGTGTAACTTGGAAGATGAGAGCTCTATGTAGGAGCTGAAGACACTTCTATCGTTATGGTTTCATGATTTGTTAACTCCTTCTAGAGATGTAGAGAATGACTTGCTTGAAAGTTAGATTTTAAAGTCTCAAAATTAAGCAAAACTTTCTTGAATAACTGAAAAATTGTGTCCATCAATTTATTATGAATGTTTAATGTAGCCTTAACCTTAGCATATAGTGATTTAGTCCCAATGGTATTGTCCATTGCAAAATTTACATTTTTTCATTATTTCATATGTGGTCTTATAGACCATGTATTCAATATCTTCTCTAAAACTATACAATGTTAGCCATAAGGTATTCTCAAAAATGGGCTTTGGCACCAGTTTCCCCTAAGTAGTTATTACTAAAATTACCCTCAAATTAGTCAAAATAGAGATCATGCCACCTTCTTGATTTTCAAACTATTGTGTCAAGGTCCATATCTCTTGATGCCATTCAATAGGATTTCTATTTTGGTAGTTATGTAATGTTATACCCATATTTCTTCAATAATATTTATTAAATTCAAGTGGGCATAAGCCCTATTTCTAGTTGCTTGGCTAATAATAAGTGACTTACCACCAATGTCTTCCATTTTATTAAATAGTTAGAGAACATCTCCATAATTAGGATAATAAGTGACTTTCATAACTCTTATTATGCCAATCTCATAAAATAACTTCCTAGATACCCCTTTAAAATGATCAACAATCTCCCTAGGAGCCTGAATTGTGCATATCTCTAGCTGCCTTTGGATAGCCTAGTCAAATATCTTAAACATTTCTTTAATAACTCCTATGCCATCAACAAAACTATAAGGATCTTCTCTAATCCTATTAGGGTTTTAAGGATTTATCTTCCTTATTTTTGTTAAATATGAAATGTCTTCTCTTTTTTATATCTCCACTTGCTAACCCTCAATAATGATAGTCTTCCTTTTGACCTTTTTTAAACAGCTTGTTTGCTGGTAGAAGTGGAACTTGACTGTGGGTTGATCATGTGTAATGCCCCCTTTCTATAAATGAGACATATGAAAAATAGTTGTTATTCAGGGTTAATTATTTATTATCGCTATTCATGGTGATGTGGCTTATGGGTGAGGTGGCATGGCCCATAGGGGATCTTACATGAGATGTGAGACACATGGGAAGGGATGGGTCAAATTTGTATGGAGGCCCATTGATTCATGTGTTTTACCTAAAGTCAAAAAGTTATTTTGGACTTTAGTGGAAAGTACATAAAGACAAAGAGATGGTGGATAAGTAGTGGAAGGCAAAGATAAAGAGGTGGTGTATTAAGGTGGAGGAAAAGGAGTAAGAGGATATCCATATTTTATATTCACTCATGAGTGGGTGTGGGTCAAAATTCTTATGGACGATTCATTATCTTAGTGCTTTGGTAAAGATAGGGGATGTTTTCCACTAGTTTTTGGACCTTACATAAGTGGAAAACAAGGCACTATGCATAAATAGTGATCCAACTAGAAGGGTGTCACATTTATTAATTATCCATGAAGTTTCCCTCTCCTCTCTCTCTCTTTTAGTTTATATATAAGGAGAGCTCTCTCCCTTTGTAAATATCATAATCTTTTGCCAAATTATAACTCTTTCATGTTTTTCATGGCAATGTTTAAACTTATATTCATTAAAGCATATTCCTTGGATAAAAACTCATTGGATATTGAGATCATTCAATTAAACCTCATTCATTTCTTGAATCATAGGATGAAACACCTTTGGTTCAATAGGACAATCTCACTCAGAGGTTGTGAATGTGCTTCAAAGTTATCAATATGGTTGTAAGAGTTTGTTGTTTAATTATATATACCATTAGCATTTTCATATGTAATCAATATTTAATTTTTTTTTTGTGAATTAGTTATTTTTTTTATTTCAATTCTATGTGTAATTTTTAAATATCCCATTTGGGGCTATTACAGTGGTATCAGAGTCGTGTATCCTACCAAATTATAGGGGTTTATGTTTGCAAATTTGTTGGTTGATAAAAATGATAGAAGAAAACTAATTTTTATGAAGAAAAAATGAATCTATGTTAATAATAAATCATAGAAATGTTTCAAACATTTCAAAAATATCAAAAGGATCTAGGAACATAGATGAAGGATCTAGAGACAAAGAAAATGTTATTGAAGAAAGAAGAGTTCACAATAGAAATTTCTAAAGAAGATCCATAATTTAAGAAGGAAGATCATTCAACACTTTATTATGAAGAAGAAAATGGATTTTATCAAGATTCATGTATGTAATAGATCCATAATGATTTATTTGAAAGAGTTACAACTACTAATGAAGAGTTTGATGCTGTAGAAATTTTCAAATCAGCACATAATATGGAGCATCTAGATCATTCGAGTGAATACTCATTGTTTGAGTATGGTGATTCCATGACCTTTGATAAAATCAATTACGAGGAAGAATATTATTTTGAATATCATTCCATAAAATTTTTAAATTAGGCTATTAGTGCATTCAAAGAAAGGGAAATCATGGGGATGACAAAAAGGGACCAAGTTGAAGAAAAATCAGATTTGCCCAAGTTTGATGAAGAAGAATTCCAAGAAGATATTTTTGGGAAGTATTAACATGAGGGAGAGGCCTCAAAAGATTCATATTATGATCAAATTTTTATAATAACCATAGATAATGCAATTATGGAAAGTGAGTCTCTTGCACTCACCAAGTGGAAGGAGGAGTTGATCATGTGTATGGTAGCCCCAGTATGTGGTGTAGATGGGAATGTGGTAGTAGAGATGGAGAGAGTGCTTCCAATTATTCATATAATTATATTATCATAGAATAATCCAATTACATCATAAGGAAGATCAAGGATGGAAGATTTTAAACTCCCATAGCTAGTTTGGGATCATGGTATTTGGATTCTTGAAGTTAATGTTGACTATTTTGACCACAAGTCAAAATATGTCAACTCCCTATAGTTTAAAAATTGATATAGAATTCCAATATGGTATTATAATGTGTACCATGGTTTTATATGGTCATTAAAGATGTTTACAGCCTTGTTCATATTCATTTATAATCCTTAGTTAGTCTTATATCATCTAGGGGTCATATTTGGGCCATTTAATAGACTTGTACATTTTACCATAGAGGAAAAGTGTGTCAATGTCTCCTTTAGCATCCCATGTGTCATTAGGTGTCATAATAACTATTTAATAACTGAATTTTGTAGGTTTCTATGTTAGAATAAAAAATTTAGGTAGTTAAAAATAATTTGTAATTGATTATATAGCTTATGCAACATGTTTGGCATGTGTGGAAGGTTTCAGAGTGATGATTTATAATATATCATTCTAGTAAAAATATGGTGTAAAAAGGGTGAATAAACTATTTTATATGAAATAAGATTCATTTTGGTGCAAAACTAGTGTAATCTGAGACTAGCATATAAAACATAGAGAATGACATGAATTTCCATTCCTTATGTGAAACTAGTGAAAATTTGAGAAATAAAATGATCATGTGCCTTGTACATACCCACACTCTAATAGGAACTCATTTTAATGCTTTAAAAACTTTGAAAAGATAAAAAATGGCATAAAATTATTCTTCTCCTCGATCACTCTCCTTTGCATGCAAAAATGGTCAACCAATATTTACATAGTACAACTAGTATGAAGTGAATAGAGGCAAATGCTCTGGAGGGATGAAATTAATCCTTGTATAATTCAAATAAATGGTTATATTTCTAAGATTTGTTGTTTTTTTATCTATGAACCATTGCTTAGAAGGCCTTCTACCATTTCTTGCTTGTTCATCCCCATCACCTTCAAGTTTCCTCTTAGTTTGGATTGGTCTTTGTAAAACAATTATTGTACATAATATTAAGGGTCATGATATTTATTCTCACAATTTTCCTTTCTTGGTTTGCATGTGCAATGGTCATGAAGTAAGAAAACCATTTCCTTTTCGAGTGAGAGACTCCATTTCTAGTCTATAGGCTATGTTCTATCAAATTGTAGGACTTATATGATTGAAGGGGTCTCAAATAAAAGGAAGATCTTAATATGATGAGAATAATTTCATTTCTAATATGAACTTAGTTCAATTTTATAAATCATCCAAATGAAGATAGGTTGATGTCTTGAAAGGATGATTGACATGTTCATGGTTTGAAAGAGTTAATGACAAGGGCTTGAAGTGTTGTAAGATATTCACATCATGAAGGATATCACATTCCATGGAATACCTTGTGTTCACTTTAAACTCATTTGGCTTGCATGTTTAAAACCATGCTTGAAAATACTACACATACATGCTTCATTATAATAATATAATGAGTATCAACAAAGAAGGCTATAGTTAAACCCAATTGTAGAGGTTTGAGGCAGAGTGTCAAGAGATTTTGGAGGTGTTTGAACCCATGGAATGTTTCCATGATGGTATAAGAGTATAGATAATGTCTTTGTGGTGAATATCTAAAGAAACTCAAACAATATCTATACAATGCAGACTTGAATCAAATGACAAATGGGAAGCTTTACCTTAGTTTCTCTAAGGTTGTGTTTTGCTTGCACACAATATCATACTGTGATAGAGATATTTGAGGTCTGGGTTGGTATACTCACTTTTATTGTAGTCTAGGCCTAGAGAATAAATTTCAAATGTAATAAATGAGTCTTTTTATTGAAGTAGGATGATGATAATTTAGTTTTTCAACCTAGTTTAGTATTGATTGGAAACACATCGTGCTATAAAAAAAATTCTTAGTCCAAAATCAACCCTGAGACAATTGCAAGTGACTTATACTATATGGATGATAATGAAGATTTTAAAATGGTAAAAAATATATATGGATATAAATAATGACCTTAGATCAAGGGAAAATAGTGGAATAAATCTATATTTATTTCATGTACCACCTATAGGGGTATCCAAACACTAATTACCCCTTACAACCATATGTAGCACTTTTAAAAACAACCTTGAGAAACGAAAAACAAGTCTATGTTCTAAGAACATGATATGGACCTCATTAATTATAATATGGTTTCCAAAACCTCAAATTATAACCAATGAGTGAAAACACACATGTCTTAAAACACAATATTACCTATAGAAGGATTACAAGACCCCTCATCAAAGCACCTACGATCTGACTAACAATGGGTTGACAATGAGACTTAATAAAATAATACATTCATGATAAGTGACTCCATTTGTATATAAATTACACCATGATATAAAAATTAGATAAATAGGTTGATGTACAGGGTTTTGGTGTGGAACATCGCCTACAAAAAAAATCCAAAAACTATCACCTATAGTTTACACACAGTCTATGGACTAATACAAGCTAGTGAAAGGTGTGAAATTTGAGAAGTTGGTAGAGCTATGGAGTTTTCAAAATTATGATGATAATTATAATATAGGTAGTAACACATATAAAATTATTATTAGAGAGGAGAGGTAGAGAAAAAGGGTTTCAACATTTAACCTACAGTTAGACCCTAACCTTACAAACATTCACTAGCTTTAAGGAGTCTGTCTTGAAGTTTTGAAGTGTTAAGGGGTATATTTGTGTGATCCAACTATGAAATTTGGTATATAAGGTTTTTATTACCTATCTGAGACTCCCATATTCTTATTTTTCCTAATAAAAATTAGGAAGTGCCCTCTATTTTCTATCAAACAAAGGGCATTCCTAGCCAGTCTAGATTGTAAGTAGGTTATGTGATGGTAAGAGAGGGTGATAAGAAGTATTGGAACACTTCAAGGAGGGTATGGGGAATTTTTTTAAGAATAAAATATATGGATGATACCTCATAACTATTAGAAAAAACATAGGGTGGTTATGGGCATTAAGAACATGGTCAAGCATGTTAGGCTTAAGACTAAACCTAAGCCCTACAGGGATCTAAATATACTTCAAATACTATATGAATGTTATAATGAATTTGATAACATTTAGGGGAAGGAATGAGAGTATTTGGAGTCATTTGTGTGCATAGAAATGACACATTTTGGTCAAACTTGACCTATTTCACCTTAGACCCATATAAAATGCACTCTCAAGCTCAAAAGGCTAACTTCAAGAGCTCACACTAGTATAAACACTATGAATGAGAATCTAAGGATTTAGGATTTATTGAATAGGGTCCCTATCATGTTATTATTATAATTGGTTTGAGGTTTTAATGGAATGATTTCATGAACAATCATTAATAGTTTGAAACATAAAAACCCTCATAAACCCTTTTTAAAGACCCAATTGGAGAGATATAAATAGGAATGCATTTAAGAGGGATAGTTTGGCCTTTAAATGGTTTTTTAATTGCATATAAATCTCTCAAGATCCATTACACATGATTGTTCTATACTCTACTTGCACAAACATGATACAAAACATCTTTTTTGATAGATGTTGATTATTTTATAGGTGTAAAGGAGATTTGAATAATGAATATCATTTGGGGAGGTTAATTGTGACATATTATAACTCTCCATATAAATTTATCACTTTTTATGAGCACATAAACATCTCTACTAAGCCATTCATCTTAGGCAGTCTTTGGCAGATAATGGAAATGAAGAGTGATTGCCAAGTGAGAAGATGAAAAGTTTAATTAGGGGTACTTTTAAGGTCTGATTCATGGATTAGAAGTAATAGGGGTCCTATATAGTTATAATAACACATCTTTCATGTATTTAATTAATAAACTAAAGATTAGATGACATGTGAGGATAGACCTATAAATCTAGTGATGATGACGGTAAATGATGAGAACAAATGTTAAAAAAAAGAACAATGGTTAAAAAATCATTTGATGAATTTGGAATCTTTTTTATAACTATTCCTTTACATTTCACATAATTTAACTCTCCCTAGTCTATTTTCAAGTGCTCAAAAGAGGCCTAAACATGAGGGTAATTTCAAGAAGGCATTTGAAGGTCTCTATGCCTAGTTTGGAGAGTTGTCATGCTTTAGGTGGACATTTGTCCAAGAGGACCTTAAATACCTCTATTATCCACTTCATCCTTATATAATGTAATTCATTTTCATGACTTGACATGTGGCATTATGACCCTTGAGCTTCACTTTCTTCTCTCTCTTCCCACATTCTATAAATGCAAGTCATTTTGGCTCTTGTATGCTGATTCCACACTTGATATGGTGAATCCCTATGGGTTTGATATTTTAATTTTCCTTTTAATAAGATTTTAAATCTATTTTTGAGTTTACGAACTATATTTTATAAGTATGTGAAGTGATAAACAGTGAAAAGTCAAGTGATTGACATTTATCCTTGCTTTCTCTTAGTCCTTCCATGTTTAATGCAAATTGTTCCACTCTAACAAGTCACATGAAGTGTTTTCAAGTGTATGGGTATATTTTAAAGTGTAAAATTAGCCTTAGTTTCTACTATAGAAACCTAAATCTGGCCACCAATGACCATTAATCATGCTTTTGACCAATTTCTACCAAAATGCATAATTTGACATAAAAACACTAAAACACATTAAAATCTTTGAAAATAACATATTCAAGTGCTGATCTAGGCCAAAGTATCCCAAAATAGGGAGATTAATTTTATGGTCCAACTAACTTTAATCAGATTATTTTGAGTCAGAATGCCAATTTTGCACTTGGGTGCCCTGGACTGCTCTTTTCTGTCAAAACTCTTGCACAAGACATGTGCCTTTGTTATTTGGTATTGAAAACATCATAAATGGGATAATGGATGAAATACATATAACATCAACTTCCAATTCCAATCCAGTCAAATTTCAAGCCAATAACAAGACATTTTAAACAATTTGATTAATTTTTACACCAAAGGGCCAAAATTTGCACCAAAGTGTCTAATCATATTTAAAGAAAATTAATTCAAATCATGAGTCTAATTGAGAATTACATAGAGATTTTTTAATATTTATTTTTGGAAATGAATATTGAATATTTTCATCATCAAATGACATTATTTCTTGGGAAGAAATCCCTAGCCTATTAATGCATAAAATATCTCATCAAGCTACCCCATGCCTCATTAAGGCCCTCCATGCCTATTTATTACCTATTTATACCAAATATTTATGAAGGAATTTATTGATTTTTTTCTCAAAAATTTAATGTATTCTTACCCACACATATTCATCTTGAGATGGATGGTTCAGGTTCATTTTGACCATTTTACAAAATCTATAAATAGGAGGCCTTGCCTATCAAATTTTAATATCTTTTATGCCAAAATTTTAATGCCCAAATACATTCAAAATCATTAAATTTTAGTATTATAATACCATAATATTAAGCCAATCCAAATCGAAACATGGTGCCAATGAGAGATGGAAGTAGACACACTTCATTGATGTAGACTTCATGAGCACAACCCAAGCAAGCCACTTCAACAAGCTATTTAGAGCATCAAAGAAGGTGAAATAAGGTTTGTTTTTGCATTTTAGTTGTGCTTTATGTGTAAAAATGAATTTGAATCAAGAAAGGATGATTAGTATCATCTGAGTCCCAAAATTAAATCAAAATGAAATTAACACACTAGCATAACATCTCTAGGCCTAGTTACTAGGGGGATCTTAGTTAATAAAACTATAATGGAAAGCACAACTAAAATGCAAAATAAACCTTCTTTCAACTTATTTGGATTCTCCAAATAGCTTGTTGAAGTGGCTTGCTTAGTTTGTGCTCATGAAGTTTGCATCAATGAAGTGTGGCTACCTCCATTTCTCGTTGGCACCATGTTTGGATTTGGCTTGGCTTGGTTCAATATTTTAGAATTATAAAAATAATTTTTGTGAAGATTTGGAATAAATTTATCATTATAACCTTTTCATATGAGATCTCCAAATTTGGTATTTAAGGCTTGTTATTTATAAAAATTTGGAATGGTTTTAGGATCAACCATGACCATCCATCTTAAGATTGAGATGTGTGACCATCAATAAATCCAATTATGAAATTCAATATACAAATATCCCCATTAATATTTGGGATAGAGGAGAAATTAATGGCATAGAGAGTCTTAATGAGGCATGGGAGGCATAAATCTTGGTATTTATGGCATTTTTGGCTTATGGATACCATGCCATAGGATGATGTCATTTGATGATGTAGTTAATGACAATCAATTTCCAATAAATATTTATTCAACAAGTTCCATATAATTCTTAATTAGTCTCATGATTTGAAATAATTATCTTTAAGCATGATTATTTATTTTGGTGCAAACCTTGGCTCTTTGGGCACAAATTACTCAAATTGGTTAGAATGTCTTGTTATTGGCCCAAAATTTGATTAGATTGGAATTAGGATGTGATTTCAAATGCATTGGATATGTTATCCCATTTAGGATGTTATTAATAAAAAATAATAAGAGAACATGTATCATGTAAGAGATTTAACAAAAAAGAGCAATCCAGAGCACCTAAGTGCAAAATTGGCATTTTGACTCGAAATGATCTGATAAAATTTAGTTACTTCATAAATTAAATTACCTTAATTAATGATACCCTATCCAAAATGGATACTTGAATATATCAATTTCAACTCCTTTGATGTGTTTTAGTGTTTTAGTTAAAATTATACATTTTGATGGAAATTGGTCAAGAGCCTAGTTGGAGGTCATTGGTGGCCAGATTTAAGTGTCTATAATTTTCCCCAATTTGGAAAGGTGTTGCAAGCTATAGGTACAGTAATGTCTTTTCAAATAATAAGAAATGGTCTATATGCCAAAAAGAAGATGATGATTAAATAAAAAAGCTTCAAATGGTTGTTAAAAAGCCTATGATGATGCCCCCTCAAGGGAGTGGTTATCACATATGTGGATGGATTGTCCCTTGAAAAGAAGTAAGAAGAAAAAGGTGGAATTAACCCATGGGTGAGATTAATCCAAATGAGAAAATGATCTCATACATTGATTTAAAAAATATATTGATTTTCCCAAAGGTGGTTATAATCAGGAATAAAAGTCAAAAATAATAATTTGCCCATAGGCAATTATAATGATTAAGATGACTTAGATTGGATAAAGATGAGGGTGCCCCAATTAGGGATTATTAGAAAACATAACTCAAGGATATAACTTGGAATATATATTAAATATGAATACGCACAAAGTGATGAAAGAGATGGATAGAGGAATGATATTGATCAATAAAAATATATTTAGTTGTACCTCCACACAAGGAGATGCTCATCCTTATCAGTAATAATATAACTAGAATGGTCAATGGGTTAATTTTTTCAAGGGTGGGATGGGAAAATTTTGCCAAGGTTTCAAAGAAAATTTTGTGGCTCTATTGATTGTAGACATTATTGAAGTTGATTTTTGCTATAGCACGTGATGGTAGGCTTCATGATAGAACACCATGAAGACTTGGACAAAATGTGCATAAATACTGACTCCTAATCTAATAAAAATTTGATAATAATTCACTAATGATAAAAACCATGATGAAAATGTTAAATTTATGAGTATCTATGGAGACAAAAATAATGTGTGTAAGGAATCACCCAATACATACATATAGACCGAGTCAAGGCAACATGCCAAAAGCAAACAAATAGGAAAGAGAAAAAACAAACAAATAAATAGAAAGCACACAAAAAAAAATAACCTAATAAATAAAAAAATAGAAATCCTAAAAATAAAATCAAAATAAAGCATCGTAACAATGATTATGCCTTAGTAGGGTAGATCAAGGATAACTGACTAGGCTGGAGACAAGACAAATGTTTTTGGATTTTGAAATATTTGAATGTTTTTGGTATTTTTAGGTATCTTAAATCATTAGAGAAAGACAAGATACTTACAATAGTTCAAGATCACAAAATGAAAAGAACGTGGCTTAAGTTACTTGTAAAATGGTCAAAGTGTGGCTTAGGTTGCTTACAAAATGGTGAGAGTGTGGCCTAAGTTGCTCACAAAATGGTGAAATCATGGCTTAGCTTTCTCAAAAAATGGAAGGAGTGTAGCTTAGGTTTCTTGTAAAATGCTGAGAGAGTGGCTTAGGTTGCTCACAAAATAGCAAGAGCATGGCTTAAGTTGTTTACAAAATGGCAAGAACATATGAAAGGGGGAATGAGGTAACCTCAACATGAATTGAGCATGGCCCAAATAGTCATAAAATGACCTTAAATCATAGTAATCACATCCACACAAAAGGTGAGGATAAACTAACTAGGTCCCAACAAGTTCTCAAATTTGGGAAATGGTTAGTCAAATCAAAACAACAATGGCAAGGTGATGTGGAAATGAATGATAAATAAATATTTCCCCTAGTGTTCCCATACATGGTTATAAATAGGATATGATGACATATATCAATGATACTAAATCTCCCATAGGTTGTTATAATTAGTAGCAAGATGAGTGAAATATTAATGTGCCCATAGGCAGTTATAATTAGGCTCACATAGACTAACTTTGATATAGGATGGAAAATGAAAGATATATTGCCAGATCAACTATCACACTAATTTCATAGACTATAATTTAAAAATGGATTTGATAAGAGTTGAAACTTGATAAAAATCCCCTCATGAAAAGTGCAGGAAGAATCAAAATAACCAAGATCAAAATAGGACTGGATAAGATGACTAAAAATAGGTTTTGGTCTAGATAGGAATGGAATGATAGGATGGCATGGTCTTACTCTAGGATAATGATGGTTTGATAAATTAGATAAAATGGTAAGAGGGTTACCCCAAAATGTTGGTGTAAATGGCAAGAATATGTGGCAATGGGAAATAATATGATATGGTACATGTTTTTGGCTTGGGTGATTATTGGTTTTTGATGTGTTTGGCCTGGGTATGGTTTTGGATTCTATTGTTCCTATTGATGTGGAGATGCACATCATAATCAAAAAATGATACAAATAGAATAATTAATCATTTTAATTTCTATCTCACACCTCATCTAAATAATTTCTCTATCAAGAACTACCTACAGATTTGGTTGTCAAGAATGCTTTTGTGATCTTCATTGGTCCTTGATTCTGATTCCTTCAAGCATCGAGACAAGGTATCTCTATATCCTCTATAAAGTAAAATATGAACATGTATGGTAAATAGGGATAAATAATGGATGATAGGTTTGATTTTCAAATGGAATGGTAGATGATAATGGAATGTATAATGTTGGATAAATAAATGAAGATCAAGACTTTTAGTCACACATAATGTTGTTGATGTTGAATTCAACATAACTTTGGTTATGGCAGGGATGAAGATTTGTTCTCTCAATAGGACCACCAAATTTTTATATTGTTTAGGCCTGAGAGTAGCTACTATCTAATTAGGTTGTAAATAGGAAGTTATTTTAATTTGATCTTTGATTTTATCTTCATCAAGTAGTGAAGAAATTTTGTGCTCAACTATTGGCACTTCAAAGAGGTTTTCACCAATGAAGTTGTCTTAATTATCCCATATCACCTTCAAGAAAGTTTCAATAATGAACACTGGATTTTTAATTTTATTGTCTTCTAGTGATTTTGAAAAATTTCACTAAAAGATGTTGAGTTTGAATTTTGTGTGTCCCTTAGTGCCTCCAAAAAAGTTTCACTACGAGAGTGTTCTTCTATTACATGAATGTGGTCTTGGCCTCCTTGCTCTTCTTCAAATAATATGTCTCCATGGATTTAGTTCAACAAAGTGTGATTCTATTGTCCTAATTGACAATTACGGGAGGTGGAATGTTAAAAATATGGTTATGTTGGGTGATGGTAATGGCTTGTGGAATGGTAATAGCCTATGGAATGGTAATGGAATGGGAAAAGGCTTCACAATATTCATAGAATATACTAGGATAACTTGTGTCAAATCTAAAGTACTAATCCTAAAAAACCATAGAAGGATCACAAATGTATTCAAATTGAACTATGATGTATGCATAATTGATATTGTAATAATCATGAACATATTCTATCACTGAATTTGATTCTGACATAATGGAGTATAAATATGATGTTGAGACTGATGTTGATTCTGATTCTAATTCTAAATCCAATGTTGGTTAAAGAATAGAACATATCTCTAACTTTTATTCTTCATCTAATGAGTACTATGTTACAATGATGTCTTGTTGAATGTTTGGTATTAGACAAGTAATGGCCTGTGATGGCATAATAGGCTCCACAAAAGTTGGTTTGTCAAAGTGGGACCCCTCTAAGATTGGAAAAAGGTTAAGAGACAATTCCTTATATATTGGCTTATGAAAAGGAGGCTCTTAAAAAATAGGCATATGATCGAGGTAATAATTTTCCCAAAGGAAGTTATAATAATTAAAAAGTGACTCAAGAAAGACTAGCTCATCAGAGTGAGACTTCTCAATAACAGGTATAGGATCAATGGGTGATTCATCATAGGTTGAATTATCACAAGTGGTTAGTTCAAAAAAATATCTCATATTGGTTGGTTCTCTTGGTCTTTGATTCTAATGAGTTGGAAAATACTAGTTTCCTGAACACAACTTAGTCTCTGAATGATTGGATTAGTTGAGTTTTTTATGGTATTGTTACTAGACATAGAATGGCCTATGGTCAGATAATGGTAGGGCCTTAGTGAGCATGATTTATCACATGAGCCAAAATATTATTTACTAAAATGGTAAAGATAGATTAGTTTGGAGCTTGACTACTTGCACAAGCTAAATGACTAGGTCCTAAAAGGACAAGTTTGGGGTGTTGTGGAGCGTGGTTACTTACATAAGCTAAAGGATGAGGTCTTGGTATAGAAATGGTGTAACGTTGTGGTCTTGGAATAGAAATGGTATGATGTGGGGGAGATTTATTACTCATATAAGCTAAAGCATCTAAGTCTTCCTCATAAATCATATCATCCTAGTTGGTAACTTGATTTGGATTTTGACTATGTTCCCCATATGGAGTATTATAGGGAGAATAATAAAAATCTTTAGAAAATATTTCTTTGTAGGGGTTCTTAGTGGGATTTTTTGTGGATATTATATCATAAGTTGGATTGTACATGACTCCACCATATGTGTAGCTATACATATCCACATAAATGATGAAAGCTTCAAAATAAAAAGGCTGAGAGTTCCACAAACTATAAAAAATATGTACAAAGGACAAATGGTCCAAAGTTGGTCTAACTTGGTTAAAAGGGTGGAGCTATATCTCCAAACAATGATTTGAAAGTGGATTTGTATCTCCAAAATGGTTTTTTGTAATACTTGGCATAAAGTGGTTTAATATCAAATGTCATACACACAAAAGGCCAAGCATTTGAATAAAATCTGACATGTCAAAGGTCTAGGCCAAAGTGTTCCTAAACAAGGTCTAAAAAGGGGGAAAAGAGTTGCTAGGTCTTTTTTCCAAATGTGGAGTCAAAATCTAGGCTCAAATAGGCTATGCCAAGACTTTTTGCCAAACGACATCAAAATCTAGGCTTGAAACAAAGGCATGATGTGATTTGATTTAATCTAACAAGTTTGGAAATAACTTTGGCATAGACCTAACACATCGAATTAAATATAAACATGATCAATTGGAATAATCCATGAGGCAAAAGTATTTTGAAGAAAGGTTGTGCTCTCCCAAACAAAGGCACAAACAATGATGAGGATAAGCATCAAACAAACAAGCCATCAATAGTCTTCAAATTTGGGTAATTGATTAACAGAAGTCTATGCAACCCAAAAAAAAAATATCTATGTATTAGCCCCATTAAATAATTTTTAAACAAAAATCAATCAATGTTTGAATCCAAACTTAACAAGGTTAATTCAAGAGATTTGATAGAAAAGAGCAATCCAAAGCACCCAAGTGCAAAATTGGCATTTTAACTTGAAATGATCTGATCAAAGTTATCTACTTCATAAATTATATTTCCCTAATTAATGATACCTTGGTAAAAATTGGCACTTGAATATATCAATTTCAACTCCTTTGATGTGTTTTAGTGTTTTAGGCCAAATTGTGCATTTTGGTGGAAATTGGTCAAAAGGCTGGTTGGAGGTCATTTGTGGCCATTTTTAGGTGTCTATAGTTTGCCTCTATTTGGGAAAGCAATACAAGCCATAAGCATAATAATGTCTTCTCAAATAATGAGAAATGGCATATATGCCAAAAAGAAGATGATGATTGAAAAATAAAGCTTCAAATGATTTTTGAAAACCCTATGATGATGCCCCCTCGAGGGAGTGGCCATCACATATGTGGATGGATAGTCCCTCAAAAAGAATCAAGAAGAAAAAGGTGGAATTAACCCATGGGTGAGATTAATACAAATGAGAAAATGCTTGCATACATTTATTTAAAAAGAATATTAATTTGCCCAAAGGCATTTATAATCAAGAATAAAAGTCAAAAATAATGATTTTCCCATAGGTGGTTATAATAATTAAGATGACCTAGATTGGATAAAAATGAGTGTGCCCTAGTTAGGGATCATTAGAAAGCATAACTCAAGGATATAACCTGAAATATATATTCAAAATTAGTGGGTGTAAAGTTATGAAAGAGATGGATATAGGAATGAGATTGATCAATATAAAATATTCAATTGTACCTACCAACAAGGAGATGCTCATCCTTATCAACAATAATACAACTAGAATGGTCAATGGGTTGATTTGATCAAGTGTGGGATGCAAAAATTTTACTAAGGTGCCAAGGAGAAACTTCTATAGATCTATTGATTATAGACCTTATTGAAGCTAATTTTGGTTATAACACATGATGGTAGGCTTCATGATAGAACACCATGAAGACTTGGACAAAATGTGCATAAGGATTGACTCCTAATCTAATAAACAATTGAAACCAATGTACCAATGATAAAATTGCCATGATGACAATCTTGACATATGAATATTGATGGACTCAAGAATAATGTGTGTAAGGAATCACTTAATACATGCATATAAACTGAGTCAAGGCAACAATGTTTAAAGTAAACAAATAGGCAACCCAACAAACAAAAAAATAATATAAAGTACACAAATAAACAAAAAACCTAAAATAAATAAATAAATATAAAGTCTAAAAATAAAAGAAAAAAAAATCATCCTAACAATGATTGTGCCCTAATAGGGCAGATCAAGGATAACTAACTAGGCTTTAGATAAGACAAAAGTTTTTGGATTTTGAAATATTTGAATGTTTTTTTTTTTAGTAATCTTAGCTCATTAGAGAATGAAAATATACTTAAAATAGTTCAAGCTCATAAAATGGTGAGAGCATGGCTTAGGTTGCTCACAAAATGGTGAGAGTGTCACTTAGGTTACTTGAAAAATGGTGAGAGTGTGCCTTAGGTTTCTCACAAAATAATGAGAGTGTGTCTTAGGTTTCTCACAAAATGGTGAGAGGATGGCTTAGGTTTCTCATAAAATGATGAGAGTATGTCTTAGGTTGCTCATAAAATGGTGAGATTAGGGCTTAGGTTGCTCATAAAATGGTGAGATTAGGGCTTAAGTTGCTCACAAAATGGTGAGAGCATATGAAAGGGAGACTGAGGTGACCTCAACATGAATTAAGCATGGCCGAAATAGTTTCAAAATGACCTTAAGTCATATTAATTTCATCCACACAAAAGGCAAGGAAAAATCAACTAGGTCCTGACAAGTTCTCAAATCCAGCAAATGGCCAATCAAATGAAAACAACAATGGCAAGGTGATGTAGTAATGCATGATAAATAAATGTTGCCCCTAGTTTTTCCATAGGTTATTATAACCAGGATACAATGTCATAGCTCAATGATACTAATTTACCCATAAGTAATTATAATTAGTAGCAAGACCAGTGAAACACTAATTTGCCAATAGGCAGTTATAATTAGGCTCACATAAACCAATTTTGATATGGGATGGAAAATGAAAGATATCTTGCCAAATCAATTTTCACACTACTTTTATAAATTATCATTTAAACATAGATTTGATAAGATTTTAAACTTGATCAAAATCCCCTCATGAAAAGTGCAAGAAGAATCAAAGTAACCAAGTTCAAAATAGGATTGGATAGGATGACTAAAAATAAGATTTGGTCTAGATAGGAATGAAATTATAGGATGCCATGTTATCACTCTAGGATAATGATGGTTTGATAAATTAGATTAAATGGTAAGAGGGTTGCCCCTAAGTGATGGGGTAAATGGTAGGAATATGTGATAATGGCAAATGAAATGGTATGGTACATGTTTTTGGCATGGGTGATTGTTGGTTTTTGATGTGTTTGGCCTGGGTATGGTTTTGGATTCTATTTTTCCTATTGATATGGAGATGTAAATCCTAATCAACAAATGATATAAATATAATAATTGATCATATTAATTTTTAGCCCACACCTTGTCTGAATAGTTACTCTATCAAGAACTACCTATAGATTTGGTTGTCAAGAATGATTTTGTGATCTTCATTGGTCTTTGATTCTGAATCCTTCAAGCATCAAGATAAGGTATATTTTTAGCCTCTATAAAGTAAATTATGATTATGGATGGTAAAAATGGATAAATAATGGATGATAGGTTTGATTGTTAAATGAAATGGCAGATGATAATGGAATGTATAATGTTGGGGAAACAAATGAAGATTAGGACGTTTAGTCACATGTAATGTTGCTAATGTTAGATTCAACATAAATTTGGTTGTGGTAGGGAAAAAGGCTTGCTCTCTTGATAGGACCACCAAATTTTTATGTTGTTTAGACTTGAGAGTGCCTACTATTTGATTAGGCTATAGATAAGAAGTTATTATAATTTGATCTTTGATTTTATCTTCATCAAGTAGTGAAGAAATTTTGTGCTCAACTATTGGCACCTTGAAGAGGTTTTCTCCAATGAAGTTATCTTGATTGTCTCATATCACCTACAAGAAGGTTTCACTAATAAACATTAGCTTTTGACTTTGATTATCTTCTAGTGCTTCCAAAAAAGTTTCACTAAAAGATGTTGAGTTTGAATTTTGTGTGTCCCCTAACACCTTTGAAAAGGTTTCACTAGGAGAGTGTTCTTCTGCTACATCAATGTGGTCTTGGCCTCCTTGCTCTTCTTCAACTATTATGTCACCATGGATTTGGTTAAAAAAAGTGTGATTATATTGGTCCCAATTGACACTTATGGGAGGTAGAATGTTAATAATATGGTTATGTTGGGTGATTGTAATGGCCTGTGAAATGGTAATGGCTTGTGGAATGGTAATGGAATGGGGAGAGGCTGCACAATCCTCATATAAGATACTAGGATAACTTATGTCAAAGATAAATTACTCACCATAAAAATTTTAGAAGTATCACAAATGTATTCAAATTGATCTACGAGGCATGCATAACCAATGTTGTAACAATCATGAACATATTCTATATCTAAATATGATTATAACTCAATAGACTCTAAATTTGATGTTAAGACTAATGTTGATTCTAATTCTAATGCTAAATCCAATGTCAGTTCAAGAATATAACCTAACTCTAAATCTGATTCTTCATCTAATGAGTTCTCTGTTACAATGATGTCTTATTGAATCTTTGGTATTGTATAAGTAATGGCTTGTGATGGCATAATGGGCTCCAAAAAATTGGTTTTTCAGAGTGGGACCCCTCTAAGATGGAAAAAATGTCAAGATATAATTGCTTAGA
The DNA here is from genome assembly GCA_037957365.1 of Torreya grandis. Taxonomy (NCBI): domain Eukaryota; kingdom Viridiplantae; phylum Streptophyta; class Pinopsida; order Cupressales; family Taxaceae; genus Torreya; species Torreya grandis. Next base: position 2,198,115 of record JARHVA010002961.1, read on the forward strand.
GATTATATTATCAAAAAATGATCATGAAAAATAGGCATATGGTCAAGGTAATGATTTTCCCAAAGGTGGTTATAATCATTAAGAAGTGACTCAACAAAGACTATTTCATCAAAGTGAGACTTCTCGACAATAGGTATAGGATCAATGGGTGATTCATCATAGGTTGAATTATCACAAGTGGTTGGTTAAAAAAAACATATTGGATTGGTTGGTTCTCTTGGAATCTATTTCTAATGAGTTGGAAAATACTAGTTTTGAACACATCTTGGTCTTCAAATGATTGGATCAATTGAGGTTTTGATGGGATTATTACTAGACATAAAATGGCCTATGGTTGGATAATGGTAGGGCCTTGTAGAGAATGATTTATCACATGAGATAAAGGATGAGGTCATGAAAAGGTAATGATAGGTTGGTGTGGAGATTAATTGCTCACACAAGCCAAAGGACTAGGTCTTGGAAGGACAAGTTTGGGGTGTTGTGGAGCATGGTTGCTCGTACAAGCCAAAGGATGAGGTCTTGGTATAAGAATGATGAAAAATTATGGTTCTAGAATAGAAATTTTATGACATGGTGGGGCTTTATTACTCACATATGCCAAAGCATCCAAGTTTTCCTCATAAACCATATCATCATAGTCATTAACTTGATTTGGATTTTGTGGATTTTGACTATGTTCCCCATATGGAGTATTATAGGGAGAATAATAAAACTCCTTAGAAAATATTTCTCTATAGAGTTTATTAGTGGGATTTTGTGTAGCCATTATATCAGAAGTTGTAATGTACATGACTCTACCATATGTGTAGCTAGACATATCTACATAAATGACAAAAGCTTTGAAACAAAAAGGCTTAGTTTTGTAAACTCTAAAAAACCATGTCCAAAGGACAAATGGTCCAAAATTTGTTTAAATTGGTCAAAAGGGTGGTGATGTATCTCCAAACAATGATTTGAAAGTGGATTTGTATCTCCAAAATGGTTTGTGCTAAGATTTGGCATAAAATAGTCTAACATCAAATGTCATACACACAAAAGGTCAAGCATCTGAATAAAAAATTAACATGTCAAAAGTCTAGGATAAAGTGTTCCAAACAATGTCAAAAAAGGGAAAAGAGTTGTTAGGTATTTTTTTCAAATGCAAAGTCAAAATCTAGGCTCAAATAAGATATGCTAGGACTTTTGGCTGAATGGCATCAAAATCTAGGCTTGAAATAAAAGCATGATGTGATTTGATTTAATCTAACAAGTTTGGAAACAACTTTGACATAGACCCAACACATGGAATCAAACATAAAAATGATAAATTAGCATAAGGTATGAGGCAAAAGGCATTTGAATAAATGTTGTGCTCTCCCAAACAAAGGCACAAATAATGATGAGGATAGGCATTGAATAAACAAATCAGCAATAGTCTTCAAATTTGGGTAATCGATTAACTAGAGTTTATGTAACCCAAAAGAGAAAGATCTATGTATCATCCCCAAGAATTGAGGCCTAAATAGAAATCAATAAATGTTTGAATCCAAAATTACAAGATTAATTTAAAAATCAACATTGAAAACTAGGATTTGACCAAATAAGTTAGACAAGATCGGGCATCATGATAGTGCATAAACAAGGTCCAAATGGCTAATGTGACATGGTTTAAAATAAATGGTTTTTGATACAATGGTAAACAAGTATTGAAATAAATTGAGTAGTATAATGGTGTATGCATGCTTGAATTATGTGATCAATGTTATTGTTTCAAAATAACTCAAAGGCTCAAACTTGATAATGATGTGGGTAGCATAATGGTACCCACCTCAACTCAAGTGACACACACACAAACAAGTTTAGAAAAAAATTTAAGGCACAAGTGTGGTGTAAAATGGCTAGCATAATGTCTCTTTATATAAAAGAGTGACATATAAACAAATTGGTTTTGACATGGTTTATAAACAAACAATCAAGATTTAATCTCAAAACATACCAAGCAAAAATGACCAAAATACACTAAGTATAATCATTCAAATCCTATCAAGGGTATGGTAAAGTGGGGTTGACTACAACTAATTAGTTTTCAATCATTCTATATGGATCAATTACACAATGACTTTCACATCACAATTAAAAATAAATGCATGTAATTAGGTGTCCATGGCACTTGGCTTGTTGTAAAAAAGTTTTATCCTTTTTACAACCACTACATCCATCACTTGATCATTGTAGTTCAATGTCCAAAGTGAAGATATGTCTCATGTGCAATTCCAACACTAAAAGGTGGTCTAATCACTCAAACCTATGATCCTAATGGGATTGGTTGAAACTAGTGCTAAGAGATAAAACTCTGGATCAAAACTCCATAAAGAACTTGCTGGAGGTAATGAAGTCCCCCTCATAAGTGAAGTTTGCATAAAAATGACTTAATAGAAAGAATTTAAGGTCATTTCAAGGTCACCCAAATTATTTTGAGCTTTTTAGGAGTGATTTAGATGACATTATTTATATGCCTTGGACTAGGCATGTTTGCAATAAAAAAAAGTGATTTTGATTCCAAAATTTCCCTAAAGGGGATGGATGGAAGAGCATACATGCAACGTCCCTCTTTTTTCCAATCAAATTCTAATTTTAAACAACTATTGAAGATAAAATTTGACAAGTGAGTTCAATTTTAAGCACCAAATAAAAGATTAGGTGGTGCTCTTTTGACCCCTTGGTCTTAAGTTGTAACTTTGAAAGCATAATTTGTCAAAAACATTCACCTAAGCATCTAATTTTTTATTAAGAACCAAAACAAGGATCCTAATCCATTTTAAAATTTCAAAAAAGGTCTTAAAAACATGTTTTAACAAATTTCAAGCTTGATCCTACAATGAAAAAGTTAGCATGTCCTTTATATTTGAAGCTAATTTGTAAATGAGTAAAGCAACTTCTCAAAACAAGCTCTTTGCTTTGAAATCATTATTACATAGTCAATATCATTATTCCCTTGAAAAATCACAATTTTAGACAATAATATCATTATTTCATGTTAGATCAGAAATAAAACATAATATCATTGTTTACCTATAGAATCACTACCCAAATTAATGATATTGCTACCCAGAATGATAATATCATTATTCTGCAATATCGCTACTCTGGCTAACCATATCATTGCTCTGAACTAAAAAATAGTTACCTAAATTAACACTATCATTAGCTAGAATAATTATATCATTGTTATACAATATCACTACTCTAGATAATAATATCACTACTCTAAACTACAAAATCATTGTTTAGCAAACAATGATTTCAATATGAAATTGCTATTGTGTCAGTAGTGATATTGCAACAAAGAGCAAAACTGTAACACTCAGGAACAAAATGAATTTTGCCAAAAAATAGATTTTTACTCTAAAATATAATTCTTTTTAGCCTCCAACTCCAAGATCCTACATGGAAAATATTAGTAGGTTTCTTGAAAGAGCTTTGTGATTGAATTAGTGGGGCTAGGGTCCCACTAGGCATGCCATTATGTGAACTAAGAATTTAACTCAAGAGATGATGGTTAGTATCGTGTTAGTCCCAAAATGAAATCAAAATGAAATAAACACACTAGCATAACATTTCTAAGCCTAGTTACTAGGGGGATCTTAGTTAACAAAATTAGAATGGAAAGCACAACTAAAATTCAAAAGAAACCTTCTTTCACCTTCTTTAGATGTTCCAAACAATTTGTTGAAGTGGCTTGCTCAGTTTGTGCTAATGAAGTCTACATCAATGAAGTGTGGCTACCTCCATCTCTCCTTGGAACCATGTTTGGCTTTGGCTTGACTTGGCTCACTATTTGGGCGTTATAACATTAATTTTCATGAAGCTTTGGAATCAATTCAGAATAATAACTTTTGCATATGAGAGTTCTAAATTTGGTCTTTGAGGCTTGTTATTTATAGATTTTTGGAATGGTTTTAGGATCAACCATGACCATACATCTCAAGATTGAGATGTGTGTCCATAAATAAATACAATTATGAAATTCAATATACAAATATCTCCATTAATATTTGGGATAGAGGGGTAATGAATAGGCATGGAGGGTCTCAGTGAGGCATGGAAGATATAAATCCTAATATTTGTGGTATTTATGGCTTATAAATGCCACCTCATAGGATGATGTCATTTGATGATGTAGTTAATGATAATTAATTTCCAATAAAGATTTATTCAACAAGTTCCATGGAATTCTTAATTAGCCTCATTATTTGAAATAATTAGGTTTAAGCATGATTAGTCATTTTGGTGCAAACCTTGGCTCTTTGGGAAAAATTACTCAAACTAGTTAGAATGTCTTGTTATTGGCCCAAAATTTGACTAGATAGGAATTATGATGCAATGTCAGATGTGTTGGGTCCATTATCCCATTTATGATATTGTCAACACCAAATAATAAGGGCACATGTCTCATGCAAAATATTTGATAGAAAAGAGCAATCTAAAGCATCTAGGTGTAAAATTGGTATTTTAACTCAAAATGATCTGATCAAAGTTATCTACTTCATAAATTTTATTTTCTTAATTAATGATACACTAGCCAAAATCGACATTTGAATTTATCAATTTCAACTCCTTTGATGTGTTTTAGTGTTTTGGGCCAAATTATACATTTTGGTGGAAATTGGTTAAAATCCTAGTTAGAGGTCATTGGTGATCAGATTTAGATGTCTACACTTTCCATTCTAGTCTTCTCAACTAAGCTCCCCCTTTGTGATAGGCTTAAGGTGTTAGCATTAGTGTGTTTTATTTAGATTTGTTTTATTCACTAACACAATACTAATCTCCCCTTATTGTAATATTATGTTCACATAATAGCATGCCCAATGGGACCCTAGCCCCACAAATTTGCTCACAAAGGCTTTTTCAAGAAACTTACTAACCAATTTTATGCAGAATCTTGGAGTGAAGGAGTCAAAAGAGTGAAATTTTAAGTTAAAATTATATTTTTTTGATAATTACATTTTTGTTCCTAGTAAAGTTGGTTTTGATTTTTGTTGCAACATCATTTTTGTCACAATAGCGATTTTAAAATAAAATCATTGTTTTCTAAAAAGTAATTTCATTTGCCTGAGTAGTGATTTCACCAAAATAGTGATTTTGTAGCTCTGAGCAGTGATATTGTTCACTAGAACAATGATTTCATTCACTTGGGTAGTAATTTCAAAAAAATAATGATATTATTTCCTAGGTAGTGATATCATTGATTTATCTAGTGATTTCATTTAAAATAGTGATTTTGTAAGAAAATAGCAATATTGTGTTTTCTTTCAAACTAATCCATAGTAGTGATATTGTGTTCTAAAATTTTGATTTTGTAGGAAAATAGTGATATTAATTGTGTAATAATGAGATTGCAATAGAGAGTTAAAAATTTTAATGTTGTTTACTCAAACTCTTAAGTTCTTCAAAGTATGCCCTTATAATTGTGTTTTTGCAAGTTGAGGGAGTAGATTAGAATTTTTGATTTCACTTAACCAAACACACTTTCAAAGTTGGTTCCTAATGAAAAACTAGGGTGCTTAAGTGAATGTTTTGACAAATTTTGCTTTTAAAGTCACAACTTAAGACCAAGAGGTCAAAAGAACGCCACCTAAGCTTTCACTTGTGCTTAAAATTGAATTTACTTGTCAAATTTTGTCTTCAATAGTTGTTTAATCTTAGAATTTTATTGAAAAAAAGAGAGGCATTACATCTATGCTCTTCCATCCATCCCCTTTAAGGATATTTTGGAATTAAAAGCATCATCCTTATTACAAACATGCCTAATCCAAGGCATAGAAAGAATGTCATCTAAAGCACTCTCTAAAAACTCACAATATTTTGGGTGATCTTGAAACAACCCTAAAGTATTTATATTAAGTCATTTATTTTTATGCAAACTTGGTATGCAAGGGGGACTTCATTACCTCCCACTAGTTCTTTAGAGAAGATTTGACAAAGGGTTTCATCTCCTGGCACTAACTTCAACCACTTCCACTAGGATTAGAGGTTTGTGTGGTTAAAACACCTTCTAGTGTTGGACTTACACATAGGATGTATCTATATTTTGGACATCTCACTACACTGAGCAAGTGATGGATGTAGGGGTTACAAAAAGGGCAAGACCTTTTTACAACAAGCTAAGTACCATAGACACCTAATTAAAGAGTGCTTATTTTGCAGTGTTTGACATGAAATTCATTGTGTAATTGATCTATCTATAATGATAAAAAACCAATTACTTTTAGTCAACCCCACTTTGCCATACCCTTGCTAGGATTTGGATGATTATACTTAGTGTATTTTGGTCACTTTTTCTTGGTATGTTTTGAGATAAAAACCTCATTATTTATTTATAAATATGTCAAAACCAATTTGTTTATACGTCACTCTTTTATCTAAAGAGGCATTATGTTGGCCATTTTACACCACACTTGTGCCTTAAAATCTTTGCTAAACTTGTTTGTGTGTGTCACTTGAGTTGAGGTGGGTTATGTTATGCTTGTCATGTTTAAACCTTTGAGTCTTTGAAACATAACATTGATCACATCATTCAAGCATGCTTCCACCATTAGACTTCTCAATTTATTTAAAGACTTGTTTACCATTATATCAAAAACTGTTTGTTTCAAACCATGTCATATATACCATATGGACCTTTTTTATGCATTATCACGCTATCCAATCTTGTCTAGCTTGTTTGGTCAAAACCTAGTTTTCAACATTGAGTTTTTAATTAACCTTGTTAATTTTGGATTCAAACATTGATTGATTTTTGTTTAGGCCTCAATTCATGGGGTTAATACATATATATTTCTCTTTTGGGTTACATAACTATGGTTAATCTATTACCCAATTTTGAAGACTATTGATGGTTTAATTTTTCAATGCCTATCCTCATCATTGTTTGTGTCTTTGTTAGGAGAGCACAACCTTTCTCTAGGTGATTTTTGCCTCATGCCTTATACTAACTGATCATGCTTATGTTTGCTTTCGTGTGTTGGGTATATGTCAAAGTTGTTTCCAAACTTGTTAGATTAAATAAAATCATATTATCCTTTATTTCAAGCCTATTTTTTGATGCCATTTGGCCAAAAGTCTTAGCACAGCCTATTTGAGCCTAGCTTTTGACTCCATGTTTGGACAAAAGACCTAGTGATTCTTTTCCCTTTCCTAGTTTAGACCTTGTTTGGAATACTTTCATCTAGACTTTTGGCATGCCATTTTTTATTTAAATGCTTGACCTTTTATTCTTATTACATTTGACATTAGACATTTAACATTAGACATTTGATGTTAGATTTTTTTATGCCAAATCTTAGCACAAACCATTTTATAGATACAGTTCCATGATCAAATCATTGTTTGGAGATACATCTCCACCTTCAACCAAGTTTGAACCATTTTTATTTTAGACATAGTTTTTCAAAGTTTGTAGAACTATAAGCTTTTTTGTTTTAGATTTGTCTCATTTATGTCGATATGTCTAGCGACACTTATGGTGGAGTAATATACAATCCAACTTATGATAGAATGGCCACACAAAATCCCACTAAGAACCCCTATAGAGAAAAATTTTCTAAGGAGTTTTATTATTATCCCTAAAATACTCCATATGGGGAAAAAATTTAAGTACCAACATACAATAAAATTCAAAACCCTGAATGGGATGATATGGTTTATGAGGACTTGGATGCTTTGGCTTATACAAGTAATCAAGCTCTACCATGTCATACCATTTCTATTCAAGGACCACAACATTGCACCATTCTTATACCAAAACTTCATCCTTTAGCTTGTGCAACCAACCATGATTCACAACACCCTAAACTTGTCCTATCAACACGTCATCCTTTGGCTTGTGTGAGAAACCAGGCTCCAGAATGCCTTTTCATCATTCTTAGACCTAGTCCTTTGGCTTGTGTAAGTAACTAGGCTCCACAATGCCCTTTCATCCTTATAAGACCTAGTCCTTTGGCTTGTGTAATAAATAAAGCTTCACATCACCTTGTTGTTACCATTTTAGTACTTCATCCTTAGTCTTGTGTGATAAATCATGATCCTTAATGCCCTACCATTATCCACCCATAGACCAATCCTCCTCCAATACCAATCTCATCTAAAACTCAATTGATCCAATCATTTGAAGACCAAGCTATGTTCAAAACTAGTATTTTTTAACTCATGGGAAACTAAGGCCAAGATGTTTTTGTTGAACCAACCACTTGTGATAAGTCAACCTATGATGAATTGTTCATTGATCCTATACCTATTGTCAATAAGTCTCACTCTGATGAGCTAGTCTTTATTGAGTCACTTTTTAATGATTATAATCACCTTTGGGAAAATCATTACCTTGAACATATGCCTATTTTTCAAGAGCCTCATATTTACAAGTCAGTCTCTAAGGAGTTGTCTCTTCACCTTTTTCCCATTCTAGAGGGGTCTCACTCTAAAAAACTAGTTTTTATGGATCCCATTATGCCATCATAGGCCATCACTTGTCTAATACCAAACATTAAACAAGAAATAATTGTAATAGAGTACCCATCAGATGAATAATTAGAGTTAGAGTCAAATTCTATTCTTGAACCAACATCAGATCTAGCATCAATAGTAGAATAAACCTCAATCTCAACATCAGATTTAGAGTCCTTTGAGTCAAAATTAGATTCAAAAATATAATACATTCAAGACTATTAAAATATTGGTTACACATGCCTCACGGATCAGTTTGAATAATTTTTCTATCCTTATACAATTTTTGAGGATGAGAACTTCAGCTTTGACATGAGTCCTCCTAGTATCTTTTATGAGGATTTGCAGCCAAACCCCATTCCATTACCATCAACCAACATAGCCATATTATTAACATTCCATCTCCCATAAGTGTCGATTGGTACCAATAGAATCACACTTTATTGAATTGCATCCATGGTAACATATCAGTTGAAGATAATCAAGGAGGCCAAGACCATATTCATGTATTAAAAGAACACTCTCCTTGTGAAACCTTGTTAGAGGTGTTAGGGGAAAATCAAAATTCAAACTCACCATCTTCTAGTGGAACTGAAGCACTAGAAGACAATCAAATTCAAAAGCCAATGTTCATTAGTGACACATTTTTTGAGGTGCTATGGGATAATTAAGACAATTCATTGGTGAAAACCTCATTAAGGTGCCAATAGCTGAGCATGAAATTTTTTCACTACTTAATGAAGAAAAAATCAAAGATAAAATCAAAATAGCTTCCTATCTACATCCTAATCAAATATTATCTATTCTCAGACCCAAACAATATAAAAATCTAAGGGTCTTATTGAGAACATCTTCAAAGGTATTCAACCCCACCACATCCAAAGTTATGTAGAATATGGCATCAACAATATTACATGTGACTAAAATTCTTGATCTTCATTTATTTCCCCTCCATCATTCATTCCATTATCATCTACCATTTTATTTCACAAACAAACCTATCATCCATTATTTATCCCTATTTACCATCCACAACTACACTTTCCTTTGTAGAGGCTACAAATATACCTTGTCTCTATATTTGAAGTAGTCAAAATCAATGGCCAATGAAGATCACAAAAGCATTCTTGACACCCAAATTTATAAGCAGTTATTGATAGAGCAACTATTCAGATGAGGTGTGGGCTAGAAATTAACATGATTGATTATTTTATTTATATCATCTACTAATTAGGACATGCATCTCCACTTTATTAGGAACAACATAATCATATGCCATTTATCATACCTAGGTCAGAACCAAACATGTAACATACCATTTCATTGCCATGCCATTACCATTGTTACATATCCTTGGACAATTGTCACATATTCCAACCAGTTAACTTACCACTTGGGGAAAACCCTCTTACAATTTTATCTAATTTATCAAGCCATCATTATCCTTAGCAAGACCATACCATCCTATCATTCCATTCATGTCTAGACAAAATCTTGTTTTTAGTCATCCTACCTAATCATGTTTTGATCTTGGTTTCTTTAGTTCTTCCCACACTTTTTGTGAGGGGATTAAGATCAATTTTCAAATATTATCAAATTCATGTTTCAATGATAGTCTATGAAAGTATTGTGACAGTTGATCTGGCAAGATGTCTTTCATTTTCCATCCTATATCAAAGTTATTTTGTGTGAGCCTAATTATAACTGGCTATGGGCAAATCAGTGTTTCACTAGTCTTTCTACTAATTATAACTACTTGTGAGAAAATTAATATTTTTTATATATGTCATTGTATCCTATTTATAACCATCTATGGGAAAACTAGGGGAAACACTTATTTATAATGCATTGATGCATCACCTTGCCATTGTTGTTTTCATTTGACTAGCCATTTTTTGGATATGAGAACTTGTTGGGACCTAGTTGGTTTTTTTTTCCTTTTATGTGGATGGAATTATTGTGACTTGAGTTCATTTAAGGACTATGTGGGCCATGCTCAATTCATTTTGAGGTCTGCTCAGTCCCCCTTTCTATGTGCTCTCACCATTTTGTGAGTATGTATCTTGTCATTCTTCAACGAGTTAAGATACCTATAAATACTAAAAACATTCAAATATTTCAAAATCTAAAAACATTTATCTTTTCTAAGCCTATTCATTTATCCTTGATCTTCCCTACTAGGGCACAATCATTGTTAGGATGCTTTCTTTTGCTTTTGTTTTCAAGCTTTTTGTTTGTTTGTTTATTTCAAGTTGTTGGTTTCTTTGTGTTTTTTTTATTTGTTTATTTGCTTGCCTATTTGTTTACTTTCAATATTGTTTCCTTGACTCGGTCTATACATATGTATTAGGTGATTCCTTAAACACATTATTTTTTAGTCCATCCATATTCATACATCAACCTTCTCATCATGGGTTTTATCATTGGTGAATTATTTTCAATTATTTATTAGATTGGGAGCTAGTCCTTATGATTATTTTGGCATAGTCTTCATGGTATTATATCATGATGTATACCATCATGTACTACATAAAAAATCAACTTCAATAAGGTCTACAATCAATGGAGCCACAAAAGTTTCTCCTTGGCACCTTGGAAAAATTCTCCCATCCCACCCTTGATCAAATCAACCCATTGACCATTCTAGTTTTATTATTGGTAATAAGGATGAGCAAATATTCATTGATAGGTACAACTAAATATTTTATTTTGATCAATCTAATTCCTCTATCAATCTATTTCTTCACTTTGTGCATCCTCATATCCCTAGTTTTTTGTGACTTCTTTAGTCATTAGACCATCACATTTACGTTTGTACCCGATCATCTTTAATATATATTATAGCTTATTTCCTTGAGTTATGCTTGTTAAGCAGCCCTAACTGGGGCATAATCATCTTTATCCAATTCAGGTCCTCTTAATGATTATAATCGCCTATGGGTAAGTTATTGTTTTTACTTTTATTCTTGATTATAACCACATTTGGGCAAATTAGTATCTTTTTTAAATCAATGCATTTAAACATTTTATCATTTGGATTAATCTCAACCATGGTTGATCTCACCCTTATTCTTGCTACTTTTTTAGGCATGTATGTGATGTCCACTCCCTCGAGGGGGCATCATCATAGGCTTTTCAAAAACTATTTGAAGCTTTGTTCTTTAATCATCATCATTTTTTTGACATATAGGTCGTTTCTCATTATTTGAGAATACATTGTTATGCCTATGGTTTGAAATTCCTTTTCAAATAGGGGCAAAATATATACACCTAAATTTGGCCACCAATGACAATCAATCAAGATTTTGACCAATTTCTACAAAAATGCACAATTTGGCATACAAACACTAAAATAAATTAAAAGCTTATATACTGACATATTCAAGTGTTGATTTATGCCAAAGTATCCCTAAATGAGTTAACACATTTTATGGGATAGATAACTTTGATCAAATCATTTCAAGTCAAAGTGATAATTTTTCACCTAGGTGCCCTAGATTGCTTTTTTCTATCAAATCTCTTGCACGAGACATGTGTCTTTGTTATTTGGTGTCAACAACATCCTAAATGAGATAACATATCTAATACATCTAACATCGAATTATAATTCTAATCTATTTAAATTTTGAGCCAATAATGAGACATTTTGACCAATTTGATTAATTTGTGCACCAAAGGGCCAAAATTTGTACCAAAGTGACTAATCATGCTTAAATCCAATTAATTCAAATCATGAGCCTAATTGAGAATTCCATGGATATTTTTAAATATTTATTTTTGGAAATGAATATTGAATATATGCATCATCAAATGGCATCATTTTGGGAGGACATCCCTAGGCCATAAATGCATAAAATATCTCATCAAGCCACCCCATGCCTTATTAAAACCCTCCATTTTTATTTATTTCCTCCCTATCCCAAATATTTATGAAGGAATTTATTGATTTTTGCATCAAAAATTGAATGGATTCTTATCCACACATCTTCATCTTGAGATGGATGGTTCAGGTTCATTCTGACCATTTTACAAAATCTATAAATAGGAGGCCTTGCCTATTGAATTTTAATCTTTTTTATGCCAAAATTATAATGCCAAAATGCATTCAAAATCATTACATTTTAGTGTTATAATACCCAAATATTGAGCCAAGTCAAGCCAATCTAAAGCCAAATATGGTGCTAAGAAGAGATGGAGGTAGCCACACTTCATTGATGCAAACTTCATGAGCACAAACTAAGCAAGCCACTTCAACAAGATATTTAGAGCATCTAAAGAACATGAAAGAAGGTTTATTTTTCATTTTAGTTATGCTTTATATTCTATTCTTGACAACTAAGCTCCCCCTTTATGATAGACTTAAGGTGTTAATATTAGTGTGTGTTTTTTAGATTTGTTTTATTCACTAACACAATACTAATTTACCCTTATTACAATCCTATGTTCACATCTGCAACTAATCTCTAGTTCTCTTACCTAAGTAGTTTCATGTATATCACCTCCATGTTTGAAATACTAATGTTATAGTGATTCAATATTCTAGGACTAGTGGTGTATGTCATGTCTATTAATGCACTTGTATGGTAATATTGTGGAGGTATTATGGTGTATCACCCCCTAGATTATCTTACTTTCATTTCTATCTTTATCCATTTTTATCCATGAAATCAATTAGTGTAGGTGATAAACACGAATCAATCTAGAGAGATATCCATTAAACCTAGAGGTCTACCTCTACCATAGGTAGCCCACAGTCCTAGAGGTATTCTAATGTTTCTAAAATCTTAGATTAGGCTTGAAAAACATCCTCTAGGGTGGAATATTTGGTGACAATAGTTTTGGCATGCCTAGTGGGATTATTTTCTAAAGACAACTTGTTAAGGTGAATGTTGGTCTTGACAACATCACAGCTGCATATGGTGTTTTACTCAACATTTAGTGACTCCATTCAAGGTAATATCTAGTTTTAGATCATTTTTTTTCATATCTTTATCTTCATACTTCATGGTCCTTATTAAGTCATCTTCTAGTAGATTTTTCAATACCATAAACCCTCCTTTTCAACCTAAACTTTCACTTGAAGTTTAACATCCTCAACTTATTCTAACCTTTGAATAGCAAGATGAATTTTCAATCCAAGAAGATCAATATAGCAAAGAGGAACTTGAGGAAAACATGGCTAGGCAACATGCCTTCCCATTCTTCAGAATTAAAAATCCCATCCATCTCAATGCATATGATGGCATACCCCTTAATGCTACCAAAAGTACTCCCACATTCAATGGTGAAGGTTATGTCACTCTTAGTGAGCATATTAGGAATACCTCAAACTTTTGTAGTTTTCACAATGTCACTAAAGTCAACATTCCCATTAAACTTATTTTCATGTCCCTTAGAGGGAAATCACTTGAATAGTATAGGACTTTGATTGGTGGATGTACTACCACTTGAGATGATTTTGGGGAGATTCTAACATCAAGTTTCAAAGATAAGAGTGATCACACATCACTCATTCATCAACTCAATGTGATTCAATGAGCCCCTAAGGACACAATGCATGATTTTAATGGGAGATTCTAAAGGACTTAGCATAGGTTATGTCCTCCCATGAGATCACCTACTAGCTTTGCATTTCCAAATTATCTAAGGGCTATTAGTATTTACATATCCATAATGTTTTAGTCCATGGGTGGTTATACCTTACTTGAAGCATATGACGTTGACATTAGAGATAAGAATGGCCTCATACAAGCTAGGAAGTTGCCTACAAAAGTATCCATGCCTCTTCTAAAAAAAACTTCTTCTACTTATCCAAATTATTTCCAAGTTATAAGTGCAAATACCAAGCCTAGAACTACTCCTAAGAAGATAGAAGATACTATTGATAGGCAAGAAAGATCTAATGCTTTTGAGGCTCAACTTAGGCAACTCAATCTGTAGTATGGTATGAATAAAAACCCTTATCCTTATTCTCAATAATGAAATAGGTTCCCACCTCAAAAATATGGTCAATGTAGAGGCCAAGGATAGCCTAATTTCAATAGGCCTGCCAATGCATACAACTCAGCCTCTACTTCCAACACAAGAGTAATGATATCAATGCATAGCAACTTCGTGCAAGGAGAGTAATGGAAACAAGGTCAATTCATGGATGTCAATGAAGGTGGGGATCAGGCTTTGGTTGCTCAAGAAGGATTCACACCTCAACTATCAATAGAAGATGAATTTATCATGCAAACAAATGAAGGATGGTAGCCTCAAGGAGTGAGTTTTAATAATTTCCTATTTAAAGATACATATGTTATCAACCAAGTTAATTCAATTACTGAAAATACTATAGATAATAAGAAGGATCTAGGAGATGCTAATGGTGTTCATGCAAGTTTAAATAGCCCTCCTATAAGGTGACAAGTTATGACTGTAAGTAAGGCAATCCCTTCAACTCCTACACCATTAAATCAGAATGTTGGGAGGGTGATTTCAAGTGCTTCAATACCCCAAACCTCAAACACTTATTTTCCTCCAAGGACACAATAAAAGGTAAGTACTTATGATTTAAAAATTATTTACTCATTAAATAATGCTAAGGCATTTATCTCTCTTTGGGATGTCCTTCACATGCCTGGACAAAAGGAACTTTTACAAAATCAACCATCTCAAATTCATTTTAGCCCTCAGCAATCAAGTCATGGTAATGTTTCTCTCACCAATTCTCCTAATCCCATTGTTTAACCCTCTTCCAAATATGATAAACCCCCACCCTTCTACCTCACTCTCATTATGGGGTACAAACTTGTTGATAACTACATAGTGGACATTAGGTCTAGTACTTTAGCGATGCCCAAGGTTATATTTGATAAGTTGGGCCTAAAATATGAACCATATAGTAAGGGGTATTACAACTTGATGGGACACCTGCTAAATAAGTAGGATTGGTCAAAAGTTTGAATGTTTTTCTTTAGGATTGTCCTAACTTCCCCATCCTTCAAAACATTGTGGTTATTGACTTACCTTCTCACTTTGCTATCTACCTCTCAAGGGATTTCATAGCCAAGATAAGAGGCTACCTCTCAACTGATTGGTCTTTCTTAGCCTTCAAGATAAGATATGGATCAAAGGTAACCATTACAACTCAACCACTATCTAAATTTCATATTGAGCCCTATGTATAAGTAACCTCCAATCTAAATTGTGTCATTGATGAGTCTACATTATGACTCATTATTACCATGATTTACCATCTTTTATAGCCTTAAACGTGTCATTTGATTTAGCATTACATGTATTCTTAGGGTTTAGGACTATCCTAAGGTAGAAAGTAGATGATTTTATCTCTATAAGCTCATGTGAGTCTAAGTTATCTTTCTTTTCATGATGTTCTAACCATTTTCATGTTTAGTATTCATATTTTGATATGTAAAGGCATAATAGTGTCTAATAAGAGTTTTGACAAGATCTCATGATAAGGATGTTCTAAGACATAAAACTCATCATTTAAATCATAGCTATGGATTCTATTAGCTAGCTATGAATTGTATTAGTCAAATATAGATTATGTCAGCTAGTTGTGGATTACATCAATTAGCTATGGATTTTATTAGTTAGATATGGATTACAATAGTTGACTATAGATTACCATAGTTGTGATACAAATTTTCACAATTCACTCTAGATTTGGTCATAACATGTTCCAAAGTATTCAATAAGATTATCCACTTTCTCCATGATGATCTGAAGACTCCTTTTGATACTTTCTATTTCTATACATGTATATATATATAGATTCATATTTTTGTATGGTCTTATATTTATGGAATTTATTATTTTAGTAACCCTAAAGTCATAAGATATGGATATATTGTATGTACATATTTGGTAGTTAGATATAACTAAGCATAGCAGTTGTAATATCATGTGGATATTTCTAATTTTGTGTAGATCTTATTGTAATATTTTATCTGTTTCAGCTATATCTCCCGATCTCTTTAAATATCTTCTTATTCTAAGTTAGTTGAATTATTATCTAGTTTCTAGGATAGTTTTTTTTACATAGAAAAAAATGATAGATCCATGTTAGATCTGGGGACATATAGAGATAAAAAATAATAATTTTGATTAATTTTTAATGCAAGAAGAATCTTAGTAGTTTACTCTTTCAATCCATGTGTTGATATAGCATTTTAAGATTGAGTTGATTCAAATTGTAGACACTAAAAAACTGCACAAAATGTTTCTAGATGTCAAAATACCTTTGGACACCCAACCTACCATTAACACCCTTTCAACCACAAACCCAATTCAAAACACTCCTTGACCAAACCTAACCCTTTGACCTTATACCATTCACCCTTCAATCCTTGACTACTGACAGTCACTCTGACCACTGATAGTCAACACTCTGATCATTGATAGTCACTCTGACTATTGACAATCAACACTCTAACCATAGATAGTTAGCACTTGAACTTACCAACTTGATCCATGTGTGAGCTAACACATCAAAATCTTATCTAGGTGTCCACCTTCTCTATTTTCTAATGCATCATAATCCTTGAAACCTTTAACCAAACGTCCTATGTAACCTTCTACCCCCATCTCTCTTTACCTACAAAAGGAGGGGAGCAAGAGGTGAAAAGGCATGAAAGAGGATCCATAAACAAGCAATTTTTCATTCTTCTAGTAGCTAAAATAGATACTTGAACCTCTACCATAATTATTCTTTAGGTAAAGTATCATTACTCTACCCAAATCATTATAAACTTCACCAACATCACTTGAACATTACTTTTCTAAAATTGCTCCAAAATCTTTAGTAAGTCAAATAACCTTCCATCATGAGCTAAGTATTTGTTTTCATGTATTGATTTACCTTTCTCCTAATTTATTAATGCCCTCTAACCTATAGAGTAATTAACTAACCCTAAATAACCTATCTACCATTTTCCCTCTGGCCTCTAACATATAGATCAACCTTTACTTGAACTAGACCTATCAATACTAACCACTGATGGTCACCCTGACCATTGATGATCAATTTTCACACTATTGACAATCACCCTGATTGTTGATGGTTAGCTATCATACTATTTTTAGTCACCTAACCATTTATGGTTACTCTAACCACTGATGGTCAGCTTGACCATTGATGGTCACTGTGTGGACCAAAAACAAGCAAGCAACAACCAACCCACAACCTCAACCAAAAACTTATTTTCTTGACCTCAATCACTTCACAGACCAAAAAAAACATCCTAACCTAAATTCAACCATTCTCTGACCATTTAGAATTTACCTTAATTTTATCCTATTAGAATGTTAGCATTCATTTTAAAAGTATTTATTTCTTTAGATCTAGTACTTCCTTTCATGTTATGCAACCTTTCTTTTCAACATTAATTTGTAACAAAAGGTGGATTGACATCCTCCTAGATAGCTCATCCTTCTTGGATATAACTTTCTAGGAAATCCAATCGACCTATATAACTAACTAAACCCTTTTATAGTTCTCTCTTATTGTAGGTCATCTTCCCAAGCCAAAGAAGAGTATCTACAAATATCTATATTATAGAGTGCATACTCATCCAGGTTCTATCAACCTCTACTTTTATTTCAGTTTTACCTTTCTTCTATAAATAGATAAAAATAAAAATTCAAGTAAAACATTTTGGCATGCCTAGTGGGACCTAGATACATCCAGTCCCCTTTTCTTCTTTATTCTATGCTCATACAATGAAATTAAAAATTTATTTTAGGTATAAAATTAATTGCATACATTGAATTCTTTCATGTTTAACTCATTTAGTTAAATTAAAATCAAACTAATCAATCATAGCTTCACCTCTTTATCACACAAATACCAAACCACTTATCAATCAACACATCTTAACACCTGACATAAGTCCCAACTAGGATTTCATCACCTAGTGGTGAACCATCACCCTTGGCTATCCTACTTGGACTTCACTACCAAGGGGAAAAACCAAAACTCAACTCTCTATTTGAGTATAAACTTTGAAAATTAGTATATACTAGATAAACACCCAACACCCTTATCATTATGGTGTGTGAAGTGAAGGGGTAGGCCCTAATACCAAGCCATGTATTAACTTTCAATATAGAATTTGAGAACCATAACTAACCTAAAACCAACCATAGACTTCTTTTCTAGTACCTATTCTATAATCCAAGTCTTCCAACATTCTTTTTAACTTAAGGCATAACCCAAAAGAGAGAATAAAAGGAACCTTAGGAGGTAACGTACTTTAGTGTTTGTTTTACTTCTTTGACTTTGCCTTGTCTTCTCTTTGTTTGAGTTGTGAGAAACCTACCTTCCACCATATTTCCTTTATTTACTTGTCCAATAGAGAAATAACCTACATTCTCTCATGGAGATCTTAATTTTGTTAGGATCTTGGAGAATAACCATCTTGCCTTAAAGTGATATCTTGCATCATGAGCTACTTATGCTCTTAACCTTGCCTACAGCCAACCTAACCTTACCTAAAACCAACTTAACCTTACCTAAAACTAACCTAACCTTATCTAAAACCAACCTAACCTCATCAACAACCAATCCAACCTCACCCATAACCAATCAAACCCTAGCTATCATCTATCAAACCTCAACTGCAACCAACCAACAAACTATCAACTACCACCTAAGCTGGTTACAATGTTAATGGACCAGATAATCAAAGTAGAGTCATTTATTTTGGTACCCATGAGCAATCAACCCTCACTTACAACCAATCAAATCTCAACTAAAATCAACCAACAACCTATCAATGACCATTTAACCATCATATTATCCAACCAATAACTCATCAACACCAACTTAATAATTATCATAACCAACCTTAGCTTCAACCTATCCAACCTCATCAACCATTGGGTCACCCACCCCAACCATCATATCAACTACCCCAACCCACTTTTAGGCAATCTTCTTTATATCAACACCAATATTTGATCTATCATCTTTGCCATCCAACCAACTTATCAACATTACCTAACCTATCAAACCAACGCACATTATCAACCTTACCTGAGTAATCAAACCAACTAACCTCATCAAACTAATTGATTGCTCATAAACTCAAGAACAATCCATCATTTAACCTCTTTTTACACCCATTATTGTGCACACCAATAACCAAAGACTTTAACATAATGAGGTCCATCCATTAGATTTAGTTATTAGTTAACCTATAACTAAGAAAATCATAATCCAACCCTTAACCAAACTACTTGTTAACCAAGTAAAACCTTCTCAAATTTCTTTTAAAATCACAACCAAAGAAACTAACCTACCACTTTCACTTACCCATGTGGATCAACCTAAACCAACATATCAACCTCATCCACTTCACCTATTAATGGATCAATTTCAACCAACCAATCAACCTCATCCACTTCACTTTTTAGTGAATCAACCTCAACTAAACAATCAACCTCTTCCACTTCACCTTTTAATGGATCAACTTCAACCAACCAATCAACATCTTCTACCTACCCATGTGGAACCAACTTATCAACCTCTTCCACCTACCCATGTGGAACCAACCTATCAACCTCTGCTACCTACCCTTATGGAACCAACCAACCAACTTTTTTCACTTACCCATGTGGAAACAACCAACCAACCTTTTCCACTTACCTATGTGAAACCAACCAACCAAAATTTTCCACTCACCTATGTGAAACCAAATAACCTAACTCTTCCACCTACCCATGTGAAACCAACCAACCAACATTTTCCACTCATCCATGTGGAACCAACCAACTAACCTCTTCCACTTATCTACATGAAACAAACCAATCAACCTCTTTCACTCACCCATATGGAACCAACCTACCAACCTCTTCCACTTACCCATGTGGTACCAACCAGTCAACCTCTTCCATTCACCCATGTGGAACCAACCTACCAACCTCTTCTACTTACCCATGTGTAACCAACCTACCAACCTCTTCTACTTGCCTATGTGGAACCAACCAACCTACCTCTTCCACTTACTAGTTTTATGAAACCTACCATCAACCCTACCTTACCAACTATCAACTCAACCTTAATAATCATTAACCCTACCTCACCTACCATAAACCAAACCTAATATTAACCTAACCAAACTTACCATCAACCTAACCTTACCTATAACCATCCACATAACTTTACCTCACTAATTAAACCAAACAATCAAACCAACCCCACCAACAAACCAACTCAGCCATTTATCTTACCTCTCTCAACCAATCAAACCAACCTCTACACCAAATCAATAAAACATAATCAACATACCTCTTAACTCAACCATAACCATCCTATATAATAACCCAAACTAAGATCAACCTATCAAACCTACCCTAACCTACCTAAATCTGATTCAACAATATTTTTTTAGCCTTAGTGTAATAGAGGATATCCCACCTGAACCACTACCTACAACTTGAACCTACTAACCATTAACCTACTAACCACTAACCACTAACAACTAACAAATAAATACTAACAACCCTTTATAATGTGGATGAAGTCATCTTTACCCCTCCTAAACCCTCTTATTAACCAACACCTCACATTGGGATCATTTTCCCATCTTAGACCATTCATGGAAAGAAAAAATTAGGGGAACTATCCCTCCATAAGGCTTTGACCATTTATCAACCCAAACCACACCTTAACAATTAACCAAACTAACCTTTAAAATTTTTGCCTCAACCTATCAACCAACCTAACTCTAAACTATTAGATATTACCTTTCTCCTTCACCTAACCAAACTTATTAGAGAATCACGTTTTCCCCCTATGTAGTGTAGTCACCTTCCCCACCAACCTACCTAACATTTAGAGATTACCCTTCTCCACTCAACCAACCATTTGTGCCTTTGCAATATCACATCTTACCTTGGATACCTAAGAACTCACCAACCAACCACCTTACCTTAACCATGAAACCATTCAGGATTACCCTTTTCCATTAACTAACCAACCAAGCAAATGACTTTAACCTTAGTTATTTTTGGTCACCTTTTTCACATTTTTTGTGATCTCCAACCTATTTGGGAATCACCTTCTCTTCCCCAACCATTAGAGATCATCATTCTCCACCAACCTATTTAGGAGTCACCTTCTCTCCCAACCTTTAGAGAGTACCTTTTCCATCAACCCAACCTAAACCAATTGGTATAAAAAATTAGGGAAACCCATTTTAAGCACCACCCAACCTATTTTGGAGTCACCTTATCCCCCAACTATTGGAGATTACCCTTCTCCACCAAACTATCACCTAACCAACCTCACCTTTTTGTCAATCTAAATCTTTTCCACATCTAATCAAGTGTAGAAAAGTAATTAGGAGACATCTACTCTCTTAATTGACATCAACCATTTACATAAGCATAGATCAGGGGCATATCAAAACCTCAACCTCTTAAAATAATTTTACATTTGCACACATGTTCTTTAGTTAAAACAAGTTTCTTATCATCTTATGTCTAACTTAAGCTCATCCATTATTTTTAGTCACCCTCATCTCCTTATCTTTAAAGACAATTGATTAAAAATAGGATTATGTGACTATCCATCACAATCTTAGCCTAATCCTAAGCATGGATACTATGACTCTACCCATGACATAATCTTCATGGTACTTTCCAACCTTTTTATGATAGATACCCATTACCATTGTCACTTAAACCACCTCTTTTACCCATCATCAACCTCCTTTTGATATGTATTTTCTTTCATAAAAGAAAACCTTAGGCCTATATAGATATTCCATGTTTAAACCAACATATGTTTAAACCAACATAAAAATAATTTGGGATACCAAAATATCACTTGGGTCAACATCTCTAGCATGCAAATTGCTCCCTTGAAGGATAGCTACCCAAAATCCAAATTGATTAAACTTAAGATAGACTATTCCCTTGAAGGATAGCTACAAACATGAGAAAATAAAAAATTAAAACACTCTATTAAAGGATGAATAAGTCAAACTTTATCAAAATAAATTATTTAAAGCTTTCCACATCAATCAAATACACAAACATATCAAATCAAGCAATTACAGGCCCTATATCAAAAATAAGCAATCCTAAGGAAGTTGTAATTATCTTTCATAATAGCATTAGTAGACTTCTCACATCGATCAATCTACACCTATCATAAGACATGTACTTATCTATCATAGTTACTAGGTCACATATAAGGGGAAAGTTAATCCCATAATAAAGTTACCCTACCTATCATCCATCTCCCCTTTTGTTCTCCACAAATCAAAGTATTTTTAAGCTTACTTGACACCATGTGATCAAGCTGCCTTTTTAAACCATTGAAATAACAACAAAGAAAAGCAAGATAGGAGTTTATGTTAATAAGCCCACCCATCTTGTCATCATGGTATTTGTCAATTGAAGAGTTTATCCTCCTTATACTTTCATGACCACTTAAGAAGATGTGTCTTCCCCCTTTAGTCATTGAAACTAACCAATCTATGAACCTATTTAGGAGTAACCTTATCCATCCTTTTGGAGTCACCTCTTCCACAACTAATTAACCTAACTATGACCCATTAGAGAACACCTTCACCAAACCAAACCTAATATTTGGAGATTACCCTTCTCTAACCTACACTTACCTTAACCATCAACCATTGGAGATTACCTTTCTCTTTCACCCAAACTAAACCAAGTGGTACAATAAACTAGGGAAACCCATTTGAATAGCCTTTTTCAACCACCTTAATTTAACCATGAACCATTGGAGAATCACCTTTTCCCCCAACATTTGGAGATTAACTTTCTCTACAAACCTTCAAAAAAACCAAATCCAACCCAACCTTTGGAGATTACCCTTCTCCAACCACCTTACCATAACCATGAACAATTTGAGATTACCCTTCTCCACCAAACCCAAACTAAGTGGTATATCAAATTAGGGAAACCCATTTGAAACACCACCTTACCATTGGGGAGTCACCTTCTGGCCAAGACTTTAGAAAATACTTTCCTATATAAAACTTTAACGTTTAGATATTACTTTTCTCCATAAACCTTCAACCTAACCTGAACCAAGTAGTACATCAAATTGGGGTAGCCCATTTGAACACCACTAAACAACCTTTTGAGAGAACCTATTATTCACAAACCAACCATGAATCATTGGAGAACACCCTTTTCAACCAACCAACCAACCAATCACCCTATCCACCTTGATGTTGGCCATTTTAGCCCAAATTATCACATATTTTGTGATGACATTGCCTTAATCCCTTTGATCACACTGATCACCTTGCCATGTTGAACATTTGAATTTACACCACCTTATTCACAACCAACCATTTTTTGTCTTCCCAGGATAACTTTCTACCTTGGATACCTATGAGACATTGACCTTATCTAGGAGACTTATAGATTAACCTGATCAGCTATGCCTAATGCTAGGGCCTAGTTACCCTATCACTTTTTTTCTAAAATTAAACTTATTTTAACAAAAATTAGCAACTTAGTCTATACATGATCTTGGCTATCTTACTTAGTCACATTCTATGCATATGTTTGTGCCTTAATTCCCAACCTCACCAAACACCCTTGTCACCTATCTTTTCACCCACATAACCACTCATCAAACCCATAACTAATTTTACTTCACCTCATCAATTCCTAGTTTGAGGGGGATCACCTCCTCCCATACTAAAGGTAACTAAACCTTTGACCCACAATCCATTTTTATTTTACAACTTACTAATACAAACTATATAATAAAAAGGGGTAGAATGTAGACACTAAAAAAATGTATAAAATAGATCTAGATATCAAAATACCCCTGGATGCCCAACCTACCATTCACACCCTTTTGATTACAAACCCAAGTCAAAACATTCCTTCACCAAACTTAACCCTTTTACTTTTAACCCTTCATCTTTCAACCCTCAACCACTTACAATCACTCTAACCACAAATAGTTAGCACTCTGATTGCCAATAGTCACTCTAACCGCTGAAGGTCAACATCTAAACTTACCAACTTGATCTATGTGCAAGCTAATACATCAAAATCTTATCTAGGTGTCCACCTTCTCCATTTTATAATGCATCATAAGCCTTCAATCCATCAACCAAACCTCCTATGGAACCTTCTATCTCCATCTCTCTTTGCCAATAAAAGGAGGGGAGTAGGAGGTGAAAAGGCATGAAAGAGGATCCACAAATAAGCAAGTTTTCATTCTTCCAGTAGCTAAAATAGAGACATAAACCTATACCATAATTATTCTTCAAATAAAGTACCATTACTCATCCCAAATCATTCTAGACTTCACTAACATCACCCAAATATTACTCTACTAAAATTTCTCTAGAATCTTCAATAAGTCAAACAACTTTCCAACATGAGATAAGTATTTATTTTTATGTATACATTTACCTTGATCCTAGTTCAATAATTCCCTCTAACCTCTCAACTAATTAACTAACCCAAAGCAACCTATTTTACCTATCTAACATTTTCCCCCTTATCTCTAACCTACAAATAAACCTTTACCTAAACTAGACTTGTCAATAGTAACCACTGAGGGTCACCCTGACCACTAATGATCGAATGTCACACTATTGATAGTCACCTTGACTATAGATAATTGGATATCAAACTACTATTAGTCACCTAACCATAGATGGTTAGTTTAACCACTGATAGTCATCTTGATCATTGATGGTCATTATGTGGACTAAAAACTAGCAAGTAATAACCAATCCAAAACCTCAATCAAAACCCTATTTTTTTTTACTTTTGTCACCTCATAGACCAAACATAGAAACTTGAGTTGACCTAAACCATTATCTAACCATTTATCATTTATATTAATGTTATCTTGTTATAATATTAACATTCATTTAAAAAGTATTCATTTTTTTAGATCTAGTAATTTCTTTCATGTTATGTAACCTTTCTTTTCAACATTAACTTGTATCAAAAGGTGGATTGATAGCCTCCTAGATAGCTCACGCTTCTTGGATCTAGTTTGATAGGCAATCCACCCAAACTACCTAACTGACCAAACCCTTTTCTAATTCTCTCTTATTTTAGGTCATCTTTCTAAGCCAAAGAAGAGTATCTACAACCATCTCGATTATAGAATGCATACCCATCTAGGTTCTACCAACCTCTACCCCTCTTTTAGTTTTAATTTTTTACTATAAACAAATAAAAACCAAAATTTAAGTAAAACACAAACCTTAATCCAAGGGTGAGCAAGGGCCCACTCCCCAAGAAGATAGGAGACATTATTTTGGTATTTATAGAGTTTGTTTCTTATCTATTTTAATTCAAATTGATATATGTTTTGTGTGATTAGATTTATAACCTGCAGGATAGAATAAATATTAATGTGTGTACTTTCATATTTACATAATCATTTATCATTATTTTAATTCCTATAACTTTCATTTTATAAGTATGGATTTGAGATTTGGTTTTAGTGAGCTGACTTTGTAGCATTATGTCATTTCTTTCAAATTATTCAATTCAGCATAGTTTAGTTTGTTTACATTCCCTAGAAGAGTGTTTCTTTTTAGCATTAGTTAGATTCTTATGAATATACATTAAGTTAGTAAAACATTAAAAATTCCCTAAAAAGGTATTGTTAACTGAAACCAATAAGTACCTTACTACAAATAGCCTTAGACACTAGCCCTGGTAAGAATTCACACCAACATAGGTTGGTTAAATGAAGGGGTAACAATGACACCCATTATTTTTGGTGTCATTTATAGGGACTCCTTTAAAAGTGTTATTAAGGTAAACACTCAGGATAATAGTCAAATTTAAAAAAAAAATCACTCTATTATCAAATACAAGTATATGAGTAGGCAAAGAGATTCACAAGGAAAGTTTGTTACAAAAAAAAAAATGATCTTTTATAGGAAAGAATCAAAGCATTTTTAGAAAAGATAGAAATTTTTCAAAAACAAATAAGTGAGTCTTTCATAAGTACCTCTATGGATCTAGAAGAATCTTCCTCTGTAATAGATGAACTTTCAAATATTGAACAACCAGAATCCCCTCCTCTCAATAGAACTCTATTTGAAATAGGAGACAATATAAGTCATGTATAAAATCCTCACAATAATCCTCATAATAGGACTTTATCTTATCCTATTATCTTTGATAATTATGACTAAATAACAATAAAAAATATCTCTCCATCCAATCTACCTACTTTTAGACGTCTATCCAATAAAGACCTATATCAATTTATTTTTAATTTTAAATTCCTCTACCAGACCTATGATTACACTTCAGACACTAAAAGTCAAACTCTTTCCTTCTACTCTAAAGGAAGGAGCAATGAGGTGGTTTATGGGACTAGTAGGGAACTCTATTATCACTTGGATAGAAATGGAAATAGTATTCTTGAATAAATATATGGATTACTATAGGGTTAAGGATAGAAAAGAATAATTTTTCAAAATCAAGCAAAATGAAGATGAAAACCTTGAAGATTACTTAAATTGATTTGCTTTTGCCCACAACAGATGTGGTTATGAGTTGTCTAAGGAAGTAATCAAAACTATTTTCCTTAAAGGATTGGATGACTCCTCTAGGGATTATTTAAATCTCATGGAGAATAAATATATTACCAAACTAGACTTCCAAGACATCACATGTTTATATACCAACAACTCTAGGAAAAAAGCCAATAGTAGAAGAGGAAAATTAGGGAAATCTAGTGACGTAAACCAACTCAAGAAATAACTATCAAACTTAAAAATATAAATATTGTTTCAATTGAATTCAACATTATATAGATTGTAAGATAAGGCTAAAACTAACACTGAACCACTAGAAATCTATTATCCAAAGTGTAGATTAAAACATGCACTCAGGGACTGTCCTATAGGCAAAACAAAAATCTATGGAATATGTGATGCCCAGGATCATGGCATAAATAATTGTAGTCACCTTTCTAACCTTAAGAACTAGTTAAAATAGAATGCATAGACCATATAATAACTCAACTATGTTGAGAGATAAGAAAATACCTTTTAACAAAATCAACCAAAATAGTTTAGCTCAAGGATTCATTTTCCATAATAGCGTGCACCTCCATAAGTGTGGGAATTACCACAACAATGGGGCACCCAAGAATGGATGCCACAAAAATAGATGATGCCCCAACATTTTCAATAAACATAGAAACCCCAAGGTTACCAACAACCATGGACAAATCAACATTGGAATCATAGTCCAAACTATAACCAATAATAATAAAGAAGGTATCCACAAAAATAACAACAACAAGCATTAATGTTTCCTCAATGAAATCAAGCAACCCTTATAGATCAATTAAAGCAACCTCAGCTACCTACTTAGCTAGTAGAAAATCTAAAGAACAAATAGGTTTATGTAAATGAAAAACGTGAAACCATATGGGTAGATGTTATTGAATGTGGAGACATATATCTTAGGTTAGGAAAAATGTTACAAGAACCTCATATCATAATTATAAAAGTAACTCAAGAAAAAATAATTTCACAGACTCAACTAGATAAAGAAGAGGATTCAAGAGAGAAATCTAGAAAAATAGAGGAAGTCATCATAAGTCCTCCATCTATTCCTTTTCCAAAATAATTGAAGGGAGTAGAAGACAACAAGGAATCTGAATTAATTCAGGAATTTAAGAAACTCAACATAGCAATTCCATTATTACAATCTATTAGGGACATTTCATAACTAAATGTGGTGATCAAAAGTTTGTGTATCAAGACACCTAGCATAAAAATGCAATATCCTAAGAAAATATAAGTAGATATCAATATTGTTGATTTATTAGTAGGTAAACTACTTTTGCATAAATATGGGGACCCAAAAAGTCATATCATTTTTGTAAAGATTAGAAAGCAAGAGATACCAAATGTATTGGTGGATTCGGGAGATGATATTAATTTAATGACTATGGACACCATGAAAAATCTCTCTTTGAAATATATTTAACCAAATACCAAAATCCTATAGATGGCATATCATTCCACTACTAAACTAGAAGGTATCATTGAGGATATTATGTTGACTATAGAGTCATGGGAATACACTATTGACTTTATTGTCCTCCATCCCCCAAAAAAAAAAATAGATACCCATTGATTCTAGGAAGACCTTGGTTAACAAATATAAAAGCATTGATTGATTCTACATCAGGGGATATGACCATCTCAAATGGTCTTAAAGTAAAACATATTTCTTTATATGCACCTGCTCAACCATCAACCAATCTTGTCAAATAGTTGTGGGTAGATCAACCTAAAGAAAAATGTGATAGTATCTCCTCTTTAGATATGGTCATAATCATTGATCATGTGGAATAAGTAGAGGATGAGTTATTAATAAGTATTAAAACTACTATAGATCTTGATAGTCTAGCTATAGATCTTACCAGTCTAACTATAGATCTTGATAGTCCAACTATGAATCTTGATAGTCTAGCTATAAATTTGGATATAAGATCCTTTCATGATGGTATTTATTATCCTTATAATCACCCATACTTTTACAATGCTTATAATATGTTTTATGACCATAAAGACATTCAAAATAGTGTTATGTAATGGGTACATGAAGGCCAAACTTCATTCTTAACAACCTTCTATTATCTTTTAGCTTGAGTGATTTCTATAAGAGATAAATTTTTCAATGATACTATCACATTACATACACTATTACCACATCCTTGTCCTCTCAACTCATTGATGATTGAATTCAAACAAATATATTCTTCCCATCCAGGCACTAAACAAATCATAGTAGCACCATGGAAGACACTCAAGATAAATAGTTGGTTGACAGATGATTAGGAATTGAAAGTCTTTGATGTACTCTTAGACCATACTTAAGATTTTTCTTGGGAATATCAAGACATGAATAGAATACATACAAGTGTATACACACATTATATCTACATAGATAGCATTAAACTAGTAAGATAACCTCAAAGAAGAATTAATCCTACATTAAGAGACATTGTGAAAACTAAAATTGAAAATTTTTTAGAAGTGGAATTCATGTATCCTATTTCTAACAGCCAATGGGCCTCTCCTTTGGTTATTGTTCCTAATAAAAGTGGTAACTGGAGAGTATGTGTGGACTATAGGGAATTAAACAAATCAACCATGAGATATTACTTCCCTTAACCCTTTATTGACCAAGTACTTAACAACTTGGTAGGGCAAATATATTTCTCTTTCTTGGATGGCTTTAGTGGATACAAATAGAATACAAGTGGCACCTAAATATCAAGACAAGACACCCTTCACATGTCCATGAGGGAAATTTGCATATAGAGTCTTGCCCTTTGGTTTATGCAATGTACCTACCACTTTTTAATGAGTAGGCCCATCTATATTTTTAGATTTGACCAATGATTGTGTAGAGGTTTACATGGATGATTTTATTATCTATAGAGAGTCTTTTGATGAAGTTTGAGAAATCTTAGAAAGGTACTAAAAATATGTGAAGATCACCATTTGTTCTTAAGTCATGAAAAATGTTTGATCATGGTAGAGAAAGGCATAGTTTTAGGACATCATATTTATATAAAATGAATCCAAATAGATCCAAATAAAATTGAAGTCATTTCAAACTTACCTATTCCTTAAAATCAGACTGATATCAAGAGCTTCTTAGGCCATGAAAGATATTACA
The DNA here is from genome assembly GCA_037957365.1 of Torreya grandis. NCBI lineage: Eukaryota > Viridiplantae > Streptophyta > Pinopsida > Cupressales > Taxaceae > Torreya > Torreya grandis. The sequence goes on from JARHVA010002961.1 coordinate 2,228,289, forward strand.
AAAGGTTTATACAATATTTTAGTAAGATTGTTGCTCTAATGTTTGCCTTGCTGACAAAAGAGAGTGAGTTTGTCTAGAATTCAGACTGCTAACAAGCCTTTGAAATCATCAAGAAAAAGATAAGTACTACACCAGTCCTAAAAGGACCTAACTAATTAAAACCTTTCCATATCTATATAGATACATCTAATCTTGCTATGGGCGCTATTCTAGGACAAAAAGATGAAGATGGACAAATGTATACCATATAATACATTAGCAAGACTTTGACTTCAACTAAAATAAACTACACAACCACTAAGAAATAATTCTTTTCTATAATTTATGCCATAAATAAATTTAAATATTACATTACTGGTTACAAAAAAATTGTAAATACTGATCATGCATCTATTAGGTATTTGATGAACAAGCCAGTGATAGGAGGAAGAATTATTTGGTGGCTATTACTATTATAGGAATTTGATATAACAATTGTTGACAAACTGTATAAATTCAATGTGGTTTCTAATTTTTTTTCTAAATTGAAAAATATAGATGAAAAATAACCTGTATAAGATAGTTTTCTAGATGAACAACTATTTTTTGTTATAACACAATCACCTTGGTTTGTTGATATAGCAAATTGTTTAGTTACAGGAAAGTTTCCTTTTTAATTTACCAAAAAAGAAAAGAAAAGTTTAATTAAAATTAGTTCTTGTTATAAATATATTAATGGTATATTGTTTAAACTTGGACCTCATCATGTTTTTCATAGGTGTGTAAAGGAGAATGAAATTTATGACATCATTTGTGTTTGTCATGATGAACCTAGTGAGGGACACTATTCAATTAAAATCATAATAAATAAGATCCTTGGATATGGTTACTTTTGGCCAACTCTTCATAAGCAGGTTAAGGCATATGTTTGGCAATGTGATCCATGTCAAAGAATAAGGAAACCTACATTATCCTCTAAGATGCCCCTCCATCCTCAATTAGTTCTAGAAACTTTTGAGAAGTGGGGCATAAAATTTCTTGGACCCATAGATCCACCTCCTCAAAGTAAAGAATATTTATTGGTGTGTACATATTATGTGACCAAATGGGATAAAGTACAAGCTCTTTCCTTTACAAGAGAAGAGATAGTAGCAGACTTCTTATATTCTAAGATCATGTAACATTTTAGGGTACCAAGAAAGATAGTGTCTGATTAGGGACCTTAGGTCATGTCCAAGATGATCCAAACATTCATAGATATTTACCAAGTCAATCATATAAAGTCTTCTCCATACCACCCTCAATCAAATGGACAGGTATAGGTTACTAATACATAACTAGATAATATCCTTACCAAGATAGTTAGAAGCAGTAGAAATAATTGGGTAGCCAAACTTCTAGAAGTTGTATGGTCATATAACACTATGTGGAATACTACTACTAGTTTCTCACCATATAAATTGGTATTTGGTAAGAAACTTCTCATTTCAATTAAATTTTAGATATAAAATTTAAGGACTAACCTAGAAGTAGGAATTAAATTGGATGAATCATAAAGAGAGATAATTTTATAATTGAATGAGCTAGATGAGATGAGAACAGAAGATTTACAACAAACTGAGATGAAGTACTATCAAAGGAAATAATGGCATGATTTACACATCAAGTAAAGACATTTTAAAGAAGGAGATTGGGCACTTTTTTTATGATTCTAAGTATCATCACTTCAAAGGTAAGTTGAGAACTAAATTGTTAGGACCATTTTAGATAAAAAAATATTTTTGATAATAGTTTAGTACAATTGCTACCACCCATAGATGGTAATTATAAGACACTTATTGTTAATGGGCATTAGTTGAAGCTATACCAAAATCCTTCCAGTAAAGAAGAATTCATTCAACTAGTATATAATGAGTTTATCACCATGGAAGAAATAAAATCTTCCATGGATATTGGTCCTTGAAGATAAGATGGCCTAAATAAAGGAAGAGGATCCACCTCTTTAAGAATTCAAAATAAAAATAATCAACAAAAATCATTAGGAACATTGTTGATATTCATGACCATAAAACTAGCTTGTTGGTTGTTCATGTAATGCATGATGAGCCTTGATTAAAAAACTAGTAAATGGTTGGTTAAGGGTAAAACTAAAAAAACTAAAAAAAATTAGAAAAGTGAGTTCAAAAATTCAAGAGTCATAATTGATTCTCCTTTTTCTAAATCAATAAAATTTGATGTTATTATTTTTTGTACTATTTCTCATAACTAATTCATGCAAATTTATTTGTTAGAATAGGTAAATAAGTCAAACAAAGAAAATATCATAGTTTTTAAGGTATAGTATATATTCTTCTAATAAACATTAGTTGTGAATTTTTGAGTTTGCATGCATATGCCCAAATCTTTGGCAAAAATTCCCATAAAGTGTTATAAGGAAAATATTCCCATCATGACAGCAAAGGATCTTTTCAAAAATTCACATTTTGAACATTTAATTGTATGCTACAAACATTATCCTATCAATATATAGTCACTTTATGATGACTTGTCATTGTCATCATATTACATTCATTTGGATAAAGTAATTGCTAAAGATTTTAAGATGGGATAATTATAAAAGGGGTAAAATCCATAATCATTATTATTTCAATTGGTATTGTCATAATTATTTAACATGCTTGAAGACTCCAAGTTTTGTTTGCATCAAATAACTAAAAAAAAGATATCATTACTATCCATTTGCTTCCTAGAAAAGTATATTTCTTTTGAAAATAGAGTTATGGGTTGACTGTGTCTTATGCAAAATTAGTACTCAAGATGGGGTAGAAGAAACAATCCAAACTAGAGACTGTAACTAATCTTTTAAAAGATGAGATAGCGAGGTAAGTATTTACAATAGCAATGTGGTTTGAAACCCTCCTAAAATTGTATGGTCTTGATAAGGCACTTGTTGTAGATTTCATCCTCTCCTTGAAAACAAACTTCTCTACTATTTGAGGTGTGAAAATTTTATTCTCTACTCAGGTTCTTAGTAAGCTATCTAGAGTTATAGACAAGGGGAAAGAATTGTAGGTAGATCTTCCTTCAGTGACCTCATTAGAATATTCAATAGCGAAGGAGAACCAGTGTTAGTATATGTCTAAGATGTCAAAGGTAGGATTAAAGGTATTAGCAATGATTGTTTACCTGAACCTTAGAGATTAGTATTTTTTTGTGTTATAAAATACCTAACCTGTGAGGGTGAATATAGTGTCTTAAGTTGCATAGTAATGATAATGTTAATACATTTGAGATATGGTATGTAACAACCCTGGCACTAAATTAATTTTCCCTCATTCTTGTTAGGATTCATTCAAGTTATGGCCATGAGATACCCCAAAAACCCATCTACCATCTGTCACCATGGCCTAATTTAATTGATCATCCAGCACTATTTTATGCAATAGGAACAAGGTATGGAATACTAGAATGCCTTATGTGAGGGTAAAAAGAGAAAAAACCTTAGAATTATTAATCAAATACCTCTAGACTCTCATGGATCAAGTTTTAGGGCTCCACCCAGAACTTCTTCTAAATTAATTGTTCCTAAATCCACTCAAAGTACATGATTCACAATTAGAGCTACTACACTTAAACCCCCAAGTCCTCTTAATGTGATTTCACCACCTTAGCCAAGTAGAAAATTAAGGCTTAGATCTTCCACCAGGAATCCTAAGTAATCTCCCTAAATTGCCCTTATACAAGAACCTATCCAAATCATTGAAGATGAATCAATAGTAGACCCTATCTCATAGCCTATACCTCAAGAGACCTCATGTGAAAAATTTATTTATCTCCCTCAAAAGAGAAGGATAAAATTGATATTGGCTATTGATAGTGATGAAAAAATAGAGACAAAATCTCTAGATAGTCTAAGATAGGACACTACTACCATTGTCAGTGAGGTACAAGATAGAGAGGAAGTAGAAACTCCTCTTCTATAAGATGATTTTGTGGAAACTATTATTAAGGATGTTCCTACTCCACATAGAAATCAATAGATAAAGGTAAAGACCCAATGACTAAGCAAGAAGTTGAACCTTAAAAAAAAGTAGATGATGTAGAATTATATCATGCTTTAACATTATCTCAATTAGAGGCCACAATTAAGGAAAATGTTGAAGACATTGTTGAGTTAATCTCTTCAGCCCAGAATAAGGATTTTATCATTTCCCTTCTAATGAAACAAATAAAAAGCATTGAAATTCAGTTTTTGAAGAAATTAGATGAATCAAAAAATGATATTATTAATTTGTGGAGCTATACTAAAACACTTGAGGAAGACAAATCTCTTTGAAAAGAAATCTTATAAAGTTTGAATAATAAAATGATAGATTAAGAGTTCAAATAGGTTCCAAATCCTCTAATATGCCTCCTAAAGTCATGACAAAATAGGGTTGCTAAATCACTCTTTCTATTCCTAATGTAAGAAACCAATGGGAGCAAGTTTGTTATAAGTTTAAGGAGTTGAAGAGGTAAAACCAACTTCTTGGGAAAGAGAGGCAATAATTTCAAGAGGAATTAGCATAGGCACAATAGAAAGAATAAAAATTTAAACAAACCCTTGAGTTCACCTTTCAACTTGGTGAAAAATTGTTAACTTGTAGAGTTCGTTCCTCATCATACAACTTATTCTTATATGAGCAATTTTTTTGATGGCAATTACTTCAGATTTATTATGGTTTACCCCATGAAATTAATACAAGTAATGAATTCATGACAATTGTTTAGAACAGTGCCCCTAATAGGCAAGATTTATTATGTGAATTCTATTTGTGTGATATCATTTTGGGGAATACAAATAATTTCTTGGTGAATTTGTCTATGGGAGAATTACAATTGAGGGCTCTTCTTTCTATATATAGGAATCAGATTGCATGAAAAGCTAGATATGATGGTTATACAAACATTACAAGGGATGTTGGTCTATGTATTAGACCCCAGTTTAGTGATGCACAACAAATATTGGAGAAATTCAAATGTTTTTATCAACAACCTAGGATTTGTGACCATTATCTCTATACTTTACAAGATGGCATCATCAATTTTGAATTGTTTGTTTAGCACTTTTTTGACAAAGTGGTGATTACTTGTAGACAACGTTGGCATATATTACTAGTCACTTGAAAGATAAAGAGAAGTTTTGTCCCCTAATATTCAATAGACTCTTAGAAGGCCTAATATCATCATTCAAATAATTACTGATGTTATTCAAGAGGATGGACAAAAACCATTGATAGGGATGAGATTTAGACCTCCCTTATTACTCTCCCCTATGTAATCATGGAAAAATAGAAGACCTCAATCTATTAATTAGTTTGTTATTTGGATCCATTTTGTAAAGAGAGACATGGGATTTACTTCTCACCATAAAAGGATATCTTAGGACTTGTATTCCGTCTATGATCTAAATCTCAAGCTAGATCAGAAGTTTCATAATTGTGAGGATAGAGAGAGTTAGTGTTAAATAATGAGTCCACATTATGACTCATTATTTCCATGATATGCCATACTTTATAGCCTTAAACATGTTATTTGATTGAGCATTGATGTAGTCTTATGGTTTAGGACTAGCTTAAGGTAAAAAGTAGATGCTTTTATCTCTATAAGCTCATGTGAGTATAATTTAGCTTTATTTGCATGATGTTATGACCATTTGCATGTTTAGTCTTCATATTTTGATATGTATAGGTATAATAGCATCTAAAAAGAGTTTTGACAAGATCTCATGAAGATAAGGATGTTTCAAGACATAGAATTGATCATTTGAAGCATAGTTATGGATTATGTTAGTTAACTACAAATTATGTTATCTATCTATGGATTATATCATTCAACTTTGGATTATGTTAGTTAGCTATGGATTACAATAGTTGACTATGGTTTACCACAGTTATGCTATGGATTTTCATAGTTCACTCCAAATTTGGTCATAACATGTTCCAAAGTATTCAAAAATCTTTTCCACCTTCTCCATGATGATCTAAAGACTCCTTTTGATACTTTATATATATATATATATATATATATATATATATATATATATATATATATATATTCCTATTTCTGTATGGTCTTCTATTTATGGAAGTTTTTATTTCAAGATGTAACTCTAAAGTTAGAAGATATGGATATATTCTATGTATATATTTAGTAGTTAGATATAGCTAAGTGTAGCATTTATAATCTCATGTGGATCTTTCTGATTTTGGGTAGATCTTATTGCAATGTTTTCTCTATTTTGGCTATATCTCCCAATCTCTTTAAATATCTTCTTGTTATATGTTAGTTGAGTTGTTTCCTGATTTCTAAGATAGTTTATTTTGCATATAATAAAAAGATAGATCCACATTGGATTTGGGGACATATAAAGATATATAGATATTATAATTTTGGTTGTTTTTTAATAAACAAAAACTCGTAGTAGTTTACTCTTTCAATCCATGTGTTGAGATAGAATTTTAATATTGAGTTGATTCAAACTTGAATCCAAGGGTGAGTAAGGGCCCACTCCCCAAAGAGACAAAAGACATTATTTTGGTATAGATAAAGTTTGTTTCTTATCTATTTTGTTTGAAATTGATATATATGTTTTGTTTGATTAGATTTATAACCTGTAGGATAAAATAAATATTAATGGGTTTACTTTCAGATTTACATAAGCATTTATCATTCCTTTAATTCCAGTAACTTGCATTTTGTAAGTATGGATTTGAGATTTGGTTTTAGTAATATTACTTTGTAGCATGTGATTGCTTTTAGATTATTCGATTCAACATAGATTGGTTTGTTTACATTTTCTACAAGAGTGTTTCTTTTCAAAATTAGTTTAGATTCTTAGGAATAAACATTAGGTTAGTAAAACATCAAAAAAAAACCCAAAACATTACTGTTAGATGAAACCAATAATTAACTTACTATAGATAGCCTTCAACATTCAGCCTAGTAAGAATTAACACCAACATAGATTGGTTAAATGAAGGGGTAAAAATGACACCCATTAGTCATCAATGATTAAAAGGAATCTATTATGGATGATGGAACATCTTCTAATAATGAGGGCATATCTGATCTATTTCTATATGAGTATGGTGCAAACACCTATGAATATGATCCATACACTTACTTTGAGAAAAATAACCTTGGCACCTACATTATCCATGTGGGAGTATATGAGCAATCTGAGATAATCATAAAACATGCCTTTTCACAAGCTACTAAGGGTAATTACCTCATTCATATGTATGATGATGATAGCCTAAAAAACATGATATATCAATATGGTGAGAAGAACAATATCTTTTTGCCTACACTTGATGAATAAGTCCTTGAACATGACTATCATAAAGAATAAAGTGACCTATGGAAAAGGTTTCATACCATAAGTCAAGAGTTTGAACAATTAGGTGAGCCTACTTCTCCTCATAGAAATGTATTTCTAATGAGTATGTTGATGATCCTAAAAATAAGGTTGTTGAGTGTCTTATCAAGCATGAAGGGAAATGTCTTGTTAAGAATAAAGATGAGCATCAAGTTATTGTCAAATAATATGTTGTCATAAATAAGTTTAATGAACATAAGGCATATATGTTTGTGTTTGAGGATTAGTCAAGGTATTATCCTAAGGTTGAATCATTTTTTCATGTGTTAGAGCAGAAAAAATATGAACTTGATGATCATATACATCAAGTATATTGTATCCTAGAAGAGAGCAATGTTAAATCAACTTTGATAAATCCTAATTTATAGTTTGAAGAGCACAAATTGGATATGACAGAGTATAGACAAGATGTAAGTTTAAATAAGATCCTTGGGAGTAATAATTGAACATCCTTGAAATCTCCAAGTAGTAGAATTATAGGCAAAAGAAGATCCAAGGATGGTAAGTCTTTTGACCATCAACATGAGCAAGTATTTGTTGACAAGCATGTTCCACATGATAGGTTACTTTCATTGAGTAGAAAGGATGCAAGAGGTACCATATTTGACTTTGGTTTAATCATGGTAATTTTTTCCTCACTTCAAGTGTTTGAGGTTTTGTAAATATTAGGATATGTGTGTTTTTGCTTATGTTGTGTGTCTGTGTGTGTTTCATAAGTGTTCTTGAGAAAAAATATGTGTTTGCTTAGGTGTATTATTTTGTGTATTGTTTTCTATTGTTTAGTGTGGTTCATAGGAAATTTAGTGTCAATTTTTTTCATAGGTGACTCTATATCCCAATGGATAAGAGTAGGCTATTGGTCTTTGGCATAGCTAGCTTGCCACCCCTAGGAAATTACCAAAAATGTTGACTATTTTTACCACAAGTCTAAATAGCTCAAACCCTATAGTTTAAAACTTGATATAGGGGTTCACTAGGGTATTTTAATGTTTACTGTGGTCTTATAGGTTCATTCCTTATTTTTATATCCTTAGTCATATTCATTTGTAGTCCTTAGTTGGTCTTATGTCATCTAGGGGTCATATTTGGGTCATTTAATAAAATTTTATGGTTTACCATAGAGGACAAATGTGTCAATGTGTTACTCAACATATATTTTATTATTAGGTGTTAGAATAACTATTTCACAACTGAAATTTATAGGTTTCTACATTATAATAAGAAAATAAGGTAGTTAAAAGCAGTTTTTAGTTGATTATATAGCCTATACAACATATTTGGCACATGTGGAAGTCTTCAAAATGACCCTTTAGGTCCCCTCAACTCATTTCCATGCTTCATTATCTTTGAAAAGATCAAAAATGGCACAAAACCATTCTACTCCTCGATTTCTCTCCTTTGCATGCAAAAAAAGTCAACCGGTCTTTGCATGATATGGCGAGTAGAAAGTGAGTTAAGGAAAATGATATTGATGTATGACATTAATCCTTGTCTACTTAAAATATATGGTTAGATTTATATGATTGGTTTTTTTTGCTCTATGAACCATTACTTAGAAGGTTTATTTCCATTTCCTACCTACTCATCCCCATCACCTTCAGGTTTCCTCTCAGTTTGTATTGGTTTTGAAAACTAGTTATTATATGTAATATTGAGGGGCATGATATTTATTCTCATAAGGTTCCTTGTTTGGTTTCCACATGTGGAGGTCATGAAGTAAGCAAACTATCTCCTTTTTTAATGAGATACTTCATTACTAGCTTGTAGGCTATGTCCCATCAAATTGTATGACTTATATGCCTGAAGGGGCCTTCAAATCAAAGGACTATATTAATATGATAAGAAGAATGTCATTAACAATATGACCTAATTTCAATGGTATAAATCATCCATACGAAGATAGGTTTAAGTCTTAAAAGGATGATTGACATGTTCATGGTTTGAAAGAGTTAATTGCAAGGGCTTGAAGTGATTTCTATAGGATAATAAAATCATAAAGGATCTCATAGTCCATGGAATCCCTAGTCTTCACCCTAGACTTACCTGAATTTCATCTTTCAAACCATGATTTAAAAATACTAAACATAAATGCCTCATTTTAATATATATACTAATTATGGACAAATAAGGTTACAACAAAGCCTAGTTGTAGAGGTTTAAGGCAGAGTGTCAAGAGACTTTGGAGTTGTTTGAACCCATAGAAGGTTTTCATGATGGTCTAGGAGTGTAGACAATGTCTTAGTTGTAATGGTGAATGATCAAGAACCTTAAAAAACATTTATGCAATGCAGACTTCAATCAAATGATAAATGGGCAACTTTACCTTAGTTTCTTTGAGGTTGTGTTTTGCTTACACACAGTTGCATGCCATGATGGAGATATTTGAGGTTTAGGTTGGTCTAATCAATTCCATTATAGTCTATACCTTGAGAATAAAATTCTAATGTAAAAAATGAGTCATTTAATTTAAGGATGATGATGATCATTTAGAGTTTTAACCTAGTTTAGTATTGACTAGAAACACTTAGTGTTATACAGTGCTTCCTAGTCCAAAATCAACATTGAAGCAATTGCAAATGACTTCTAGTGTATGGATGAGAGTGAAGATTGTATAATGGTATAAAAATTATATATGGATACACCTAATGACCTTAAAACAATGAAAAAGAGGGAAATACATCTATCTTAAGTACATGTATCACTTACAGGAGTCTCCAAACACTAATGACCACCTAAAGCCATATGTAGCACTTTGAAGAACAACCTTGAGAGATGGAAAACAAGTTTGTGTTATAATAACATGAGATGAACCCCATTCACTTTAGGATGGTTCTAAAAACCTCAATGGGACACCAATGAGTAAAAAAACACATGTATTAAGACACAATACTGCCAACATAATGATTCCAAGATCCCTCATACATAACACCTATAGTATAATTGATAGTGGGCTGATAATGACACCTAATGGAAGCATACTTTAATGACAAGTGACTCCATTTAGATATAAATGACATCATGATATCCATATTAGATAAATATATTTATGTATAGGTTTTTGGTGTGGAACATCACCTATAGTAAATGTTGACCATTTTGCCCAACAGGCTAAAATCGGTCCTCTTCTTCCCTTGCTATTCGAAGCCAGTCAATTTCAGGTTGCACAAGTTCAATGCCATGGTTCTTCAGCTTGGTTCAACACATTGGTTCAGTGCCTAGTTCAAAAGACCACTTGGTTCATCAGCCTTGGTTCAATCGGCCTAGTTCGATCAGTCGGCTCATTGGCAAGATCATCGGCGCACACCGTTGAACCATTGAACTAGTTCAATCAGATGGTTCAATCATTTGGTTCAACTAGGTGGTCCAGCAGCTTCAAGTCAATCGACTTTGGTTCACTTGGCATTGTCGTGCAATGATTGAACTGCTTGAACCATTGAACCATTTTGGTTCAATGGCTTGGTTCAAGGGTATGCCCAGATCGCCAAAAGGCAGCTCAAAGTTCAAATGCCCTTGCTGAGCATAGGCACTTCAAAGAAAAGGCAACCGAAGGGTAAGTTTAGATTTTGTTTAAGTCCCAAATTCCTTTAGACTTTTTGTTTAAAGGAATTCCTTTAGACAAAAATTTTGAAGGAATTCAGGGAAAGCCATGTAGGGAAACTCAGTCAAAATGTCTGTGGACAAAAGTCTGCAGGAAAATGTCTATAGACCCAAAGCCCATGAAAACCCAAGAAACAATCTAGAGAAGCATAGTGACCCACTGAAGGACCTCGAAGGGTAGTTGCCCTTGTGGGGGACTCTCGACCAAATAAAGGGGCACAAAGCAAAGGTCGAAGGGTCACCTTCCCTTCAAGAGGGTGCTAAGAAGGGACTTCAAGTAGAAAAGGCCTACGAAGGACCGATGACAATTTGCCAGGGACAGTGACATCCAAAAATCTATCAACCTTAAGAAAGTGAATTAGCCGTTGGTTTTCAAAGTGATGACGGTTGTGTGAATGTCAAAGTTAACATAGTGAAATAGCCATTTGATTTCAAACTAAAAGGATGCCAACCATGAAAGGAAGCCCATAAATGTAGCGACCTATTAGAAGATCACCCCCGAGGGCCGAAGGAGCCAAAAAGAGACAAGATAGGAAAAAGACAAAGTGCCAAGCATGGAGCAGGCAAATAGTCTAAGTGGCGAAGGGAAGCGTTGATTCGAGAAGTGACTCTGACAGGTGAAGTAGTGGCTACAAATTGACCATTAGGCTAACCATGCGACCCTTTTTCTTCATTTCATATTTATGAATAGACAAACTACGTAGGTGCCTTCAAGAAGTAGCCTCGGTTAATGAGGAAATAGCGTAGCCATATCAAAAAATGCCTGAAGTCAAAGCCAGGGTCGACACAGCATTTATTTTTTAGGCAACCTGCTCTTCTTAATGAGGGGACACAAATGGGCCACTTGTAAAAAAGGGGTGCCAAAAGGCCTCCATTTCTTCTCATATATATTAAGGACTTGTCATTTTGAGAGATCATCTTCCACATTTGTAAGGCGTAGCCCTGGCAAAATTTCACGTGAATCAATAAACTAATTTTTTACCTCTGTCTTGGGTAGATATTTGTGTATGTCTTGAGTGTTACTTTGTGTTTAGTCATTGTTTCTTGATGCTTTCATAAGTCCAACACCAACATATCTATTGTCTATAAGGCACTATTTCTATAGCTAACAAGGAGATCTCTATTTGGAAGTGCAAAATAGAAGAAATTACTTACAGTGTGCATTTCACAGCACCTTGGTGAATCTCTATTTTTTGTATTTTTCATCAAAGCCTCCCTGCCAAGTTTCTTGTAGCCTAGTCCTTTTGCCAAGTGTGAAGTGTATGCATGTATTTGTCTAGTTTTAGTGTGAGGGTGAGAAGGTTGAATTTATTTTGGTGCATCACCTCCTTAGTGTAGATTTGTTTTCCTGCAATCTTTCTCCCTTTTCATCCCCCCATTACATATATATATATATATATATATATATATATATATGTTAGCACTTACTGGAACAAATCAGATACATCAAAGGGAGCTAGCCCTTACCTAGAGACTCTCCCCTCCAGCTTCACTGGTCCCATAGGCGAGAGGGGAGTTTCCATTGTTGTGTGTGGAAGGCAGGAGCTCAGCCTCCTGCCCCAAGTGCAATCTTTTGCAACAATAGTTTTGGCATGCCTGATGGGACTTAGTTTTACAACTCAATAAGGTTTTAGGATTGATGTTGGTCCTATTACAACAAATCAAAGATTTCCAGCATCTGGTGACTCCACTGGTAAGAGTTTCAGTTTTCCAATCAAGACTAGTTTCTTAACTTTTTATGCCTAAGGTCACCACATGGTCCGCTTCTAAAGGGGTTCCCTTCGATTTTGTTGAGTTGCCTTTGAACTCAACAAAAAGACTAAGGTTTGAGAAGACCCATCCTTATTCAATAAGCCACCCTCCTAGACCTATTGTAAGGGATACATACGTAGTAGAGCCACAATTACAGCCCATCCTAGCTATGGCATTACCCTTTGAAGCTTTTTGTGGTCAAAGCCCCTTAAATCTCCCATGTTATGATCCAATTTTGGGAACAACCCTAAAAAATGTGCCTTCTTTTGATAAAGAGGGACCCATTATAGTCATCAAGCACATTAGGAATATTTCTAACCTTTGCAATATTCACAATGTCACAAAAGAAAATATCACCATCAAATTGCTAGCATTGTCTCTCAAAGGCAAGGATCTTGACTAGTACAGGACCTTGCCTGTAAATTCAATCCATTCTTGGAATGAATTGGGTACTCAGTTGATAGACCATTTTGGGGAAAAGAGTGATGACCTCTCACTTGCTAAGTAGCTGATGACCATAAAAAGAGCCCCACATGAGTATATGTAAGATTTCAACATGTGGTTTCAGAAGACTTGGGTTAGAATCCCCATTCTAGTAAGACCAAATCCCAGCTATGCTTTCCTGTATTATTTAAAAGCATTAAATAGTGATATTGTTGTGATGATACAATCCATGGAAGGGCATATACTTCCTGCTACTTATGACATAGCCATTGCAGCTAAAATTTGCTTAGTACAGGCTGGGAAAATAGCCCCTGGACCTCACATGCCACTTTTCCCAGAAATGCTACCTCTAATTTAGGTCATTGCTCCTGCATTAGCTCCTCTACCTAGCATAGAGAAACTAGCTATTGTTCCATCAAATGAGCTTCATGAAGTTAAGAGTTTGTTACAGAGCATGTCAAACAAACTTGTAGCTCTTAAAAGGCAACAAGCTCAAACTAATAGACTGAATCAGGGATACCAGCATTATGGTCAAGCCCTTAGGACCCCTTTACAAAACTATAATCAAGGACAGGGTTAGTTTACTCAGACCAGGCCATTTCAAAGTTACAATCTAGGCCCCCCTTCATCATCTAAGGTCATGGTGCCCATTCAAAATAACCTGGTACAGGAACAACCAAGTTGTCTGACCATTAGATATGGTCAGGAATAGGCTGTATATACAAATGAGATGATGGATTATTTCTAGATTGCAAACAATCAGGCAGCAGCTCATTCCCAGATTTTTGAGGCTCTAATGCAACCCAACACAAATAGTAATTAGGCCCAGCCTGATTCTACCCTCATGAATCATCTGGAAGGGGAATTTTATTTAGTGAATTATGTGGGTGCTATAGACAATTAGGCTGATTGTGTTGCAGCCAACACAAGATTCAAGAGAAGAGCATTGGGAGAAGCCTAGGCTACCACCCAAGCAGTAGCAGCACCTTCTCCACCACACTCAAATCAAAAGGACCCAAACTTCAGACCGCTATTTGTACCTTCAGCCTCTCAACTTGCACCTCAAGTTAGAATTATCCCCAAAGAAAGCTTGAAGGGAGGCAGTCCCCAGGTCAATATAGTGAACCAGCTGAAGAAGCTACATATGAACATCTCTTTATGGGATTCATTGTCTCTACTAGGATAGAAGGACATGCTACAGAGGGAATTACATGAGCTGGATCGAAAAGCTATCCCAGTCAGCACTGATAATGTCTTGATGATGAATGGACAGCCTTCCACTTCGAGTCAGGTAACGAAGGAAGAGAAAATTCCCCCTTTTTATGTATCCTTGGTTATAGGGGATTTCTTAGTGCACAACTACATCATTAACAATGGGGCTAGTACCTCAGTGATGCCCAAGTGCATAGCTGACAAGATGGGACTAAAATATGAAGAGATGAATAAGGGAGTCTTGCAGCTAGATGGGACACCTACAAAAATAGTTGGGATTTTGAAGGGTTTAAGCTTGACATTGCATGCTTGACTAACCTTCTCAATTCCCCATGATATAGTGGTAGCAGATGTTCCTCCTTATTTCAAAATTTGCTTGTCCAGGGACTTCACATCAAAGATAGGTGGCTATCTAGCAGCAAATTGGTCCTATCTAGTTTTTAGAACCAAGTATGGGACCAAGGTGAAGATCAAATCTGAGCCACTCTATAAGGACCATCTAGAACCATATTTTCCCAAGGCAGCGAATGTTAGTTACACCATTATCAACCCAAAAGAGTCCCAGACAGACCAATCTCCATCCTCTACTCTTGAAGGGGTTGCAGACCTACTCTTGGATGAGTGGGGAAATGATAACTTCTAGCATGATCCTTAAAAGTTCATTAAAGAGGCAGGCCTTGGAGTCTACTACATGCATGAAGAGGGTGCCTTCATACCAAATATAATGAAGGCAAGCCAAGAGGACCTAGGTTTATGGCAGCTGTACTTTGATAGTTTTAGAAGTAGGCTAGGAGCTGGTGGTGGAGTGATGTTAGTCTCCCCTTCAAAGGAGAGATAATTTTCAGATTTTTGTTTCCAATTTTCTTGCACAAGCAATGTTGCAGAATACAAGTCCCTTATCCATGGTCTAGAATGGGCAAGAAAAAGAGGGATCAAGGAGTTGCAAGTTTTGGGAGACAGTGAGCTGATTGTAAATCAAGTGAAAGGCCAAAATCTGACCAAGAATTCCTTGCTAAATTCCTACAAGCATAGGTTCTAGGACTTGGTGAAATATTTCCTCACTTTCAATATCGCCTCCATTCCTAGAGAGAAAAACAAACAAGTGGATAGGCTAGTAGCAATAGGTGCTTAGTTTGATGTTTCCAGGGAAATAAGTTAGGACTATCATTCACACTACTTGAAGGTGGTAGTTCAGCACTCTGTCCCTGACAACATTACAAACTAGCAATTTTTTGAAGGTGACCAGCTATTTCCTTACTTTCAATATCACCTCCATTCCCAGAGAGCAGAACAAACAAGCAAATAGGCTAGCAACAATTGGTGCTTAGTTCGATGTTTCCAGGGAAATAAGTTGGGACTGTGGTTTGCACTAGTTAAAGGTGGTAGTTTGGCCCTCTATCCCTGACAACATTACAAACTGGTAGGTTTTTGAAAGTGACCAGCAAATAGCTTTCTTCCTGTAAGAGGAAGCTGGGTTCACAACACATAACCAGGCAAAGCTACAACAATAATATGGAAACTAGATTGTTCAATTGAAGAATAATAAGCTCCCTAAAGGTTTGGTCACACTTGAGAGCATCTTCAATGGAGATGACCAATTGAGAAACAACAAGGCATGCATCATAACTAAGGAGGAGAATTATGAAAGGGTTGAGATCTTCAAGGACAAGGTACTTGTGCTTGGAAAAGTTTGCATGGTTCAAGAAAGGCAGGCTTTCATTTTGTTGTGTCAGGAGTTTGTCAATGTTTTTGCATGGGATTACAGTGATTTGAAGGGCTTCAACCCAAGACTAACCTAGCACACCATCAAATTAGAAGAAGGTGATAGGCTAGTCATGTAGAAGCAGAGACCTGTCAACCTAACGATTGAGCCTCTCATGCAGAGGGAACTGGCCAAATTGATTGAGTTTGAGATTATATTTCTAATTAAACATTCCTCCTGGCTAGCCAATCTTATTCCTATTCGAAATAATAATGGGGAGATCATGCTATGTGTCAATTTCAGAGACCTTAATAAAGTCTCTTTAAAATACCACTACCCCCTCCCAAGCATGAAGTGGATCCTTCAAAAGGTAATAGCTAGCAAGTGTTTCTCCCTCCTAGATGGTTATTCAGGGTATAATCAGATTCTGGTGCAGGGCTGTGACTAACACACAATAGCCTTCATTACTAAATGGGGAACGATCACCTACAAGAAGATGCCATTTGGGCTAGCTAATGCTAGTGCTACCTTTCAGTGAGCCATGGACATGGCTTTTGGAGGCTTGATAAACAACAATGTGCTGGTATACCTCGATGATGTGACGGTGTTCTCCAAAGAAGTGAGCCAACACATGAAACACCTCGGGTAGATTTTTGAGAGGTGTAGGGAGTTCAGCATCTCTCTTAACCTAAAGAAATGCATGTTCACTATTTACGAGGGGAAACTCCTTGGCCACATCATGTCATGGGAAGGCTTATCCATTAACCCTGAGAGAGTTCATTCTATCCTGGAGATGTCCCTACCTAAGCACAAGAAAGGCCTATAGAGTTTCTTTGGTAGGATAAATTTTATTTAGAGATTCATTCTAAATTTTGTAGAGATAGTCAAGCCACTGACCTCTATGCTGAGGAAGGGTGAGGAGTTCAAGTGGACAACACAAAGGAAGGATAGCTTTGAATCCATCAAGTAGGCCATAACATGGGGTCCTACTTTGATCAGCCTCAACTTCAACAAAGACTTCAACCTCTACACTTTTAGTAATGAAGAGTTGATCTCTGCCATGCTTACCCAAAAAAATGGTGATGACATCAAGCAACCACTTTCTTTTTTTAGCCAACAGATAGAGGATTTTGAAGTCAGATACATGTATGTATAGAAGCAAGTCCTGGAAATAGTGTGGAGCTTGAACAAATTCAGGCATATGTTGTCTAACAGCAAGATTTACCTCATTGTTCCACATCCTGGCATCAAGGATTTCTTGACCAATCGAGACCTAAATGAGAAGAGAGCAGGGTGGATCACCAAGATGATGGAGTATGATTTAGACATCAAGATCACCAAGTTAGTGAGGGGAAGAGGCTTGTGTGAACACCTTGCTGCAGACATCAAGTAGAAAGGGGAAGATAGCTTACTAATTCACAAAGCAGCTACAACAAAAGAACTAACTATCATAAAGGACTGGACATCAGACCTAAGGCATTTTCTTCTCACTTGTGAGTGCCTATAGAGTCTTGATAAGACTGAAAGAAGGTAATTCAGGCTCTAGTCTCTCCCTTATGTTCTAGTTGATTGAGTATTGTTTAGGAACGATCTCTCTAGGGTCCTAAGATGCATCGACCCAAATGAGGCTGATAAGGTACTGTCTGAGTTCCACGATGGGCCAGCAGGTGGTCATTTTGCTCTTAGAGCTACTACAACAAGGATAATGAGAGCTAGCTATTTCTAGCTTACTCTTTTCAGGGACACCCATGCCTGGGTAAGAAAGTTCTAGAAGTGCACTTTTTGATGGGAAACAACGGTTGGCTTCCATGCCTCTACATCCTATTCAAGTTGAACAACCATTCATGTAGTGGGGCTTGGATTTCATAGGGATGATCAATCC
Organism: Torreya grandis; assembly: GCA_037957365.1. Taxonomy (NCBI): domain Eukaryota; kingdom Viridiplantae; phylum Streptophyta; class Pinopsida; order Cupressales; family Taxaceae; genus Torreya; species Torreya grandis. The sequence continues at coordinate 2,246,277 of JARHVA010002961.1, forward strand.
TCCCTCTAGTGCTAGACACAAGTGGGTCCTAACTACCATGGACTATTTCACAAGGTGGGTAGAGGCTATTGCTTCGAAGGAGGCAAATGAAAGTGTGGTCTTGGAGTTTTATGAGGACCTTGTGACAAGATTCAGGGTCCCAGCCACCATAATCTTAGATAACACCTTGGCTTTTCTAGGAACCAAAACAAGTGAATGGGCACTGAGGTATGGTATATATCTCAGCACTTCATCCAATTATTACCCACAGGGGAATGGGTTGGCTAAGTCCACCAACAAAAATTTTATCAAGACCATAAAGAGGACCATGGAAGAAAATCAGAGGACTTGGCATGCCAATCTGAAAATAACTCTATGGGCTGATCAAATCGCTCCAAAGAGAGCAATCAAAAATTCTCCATCTACACTCATGTATGAAAGGGAAGCTAGGCTTCCCATCTCACTTGAATTGCTAACATTAGACCTCACTCGCCAGCTATAATTAGAAGAAGTAAATAGAATGGAGGTCAGGCTGTGCGAGTTGATGGAGCTCCAAGAGACCAGGGACCGGGCTATGGCTTCTATGACCAACTGCTAATAGCAAACAAAGAGACACTTCAATAAGAAATCTTCATCAAAAGATTTCTTTGAAGGAGACATTGTCTTGAAATGAGATGAAGACTGAGCTAAGCCTAAAAAGCATGCAAAATTTGATGCCCTATGGAGTGGCCCATACATAATCACTCAGTGCAAGTAGTATAATGCATTCTAACTCTCTAGGTTGGATGGTGAAGAACTACATATCCCAATTAATGGGATATATCTGAAGCACTACCATTGAGTCTCCTTTCATTTGTATATATTTCCCTTGTGTTTCCTATTTTCCCTAAGTGCTATTGCACAAGTAGTAGTTTTCTTAGCTTTGTGTGTGTTTTTTCTTTTCCTCTTGGAGGTAAATCTGTGTGATTGGTTCTATATTTATCAGAGCTATTACTAGTTTTTTAAGTTACCATCTGACTCCATGCCCAATGGACTACAAGGCAACTAGTCTTTAAGCATAGCAGGCATGTTTCCCTTAGGAGTCACCAATTTGTTGACCATTTTGCCCAATAGGCTAAAATTAGTCCCCTTCTTCCCTTGCTATTTAAACCCAGTCAATTTCAGGTTGCACAAGTTCAATGCCATGGTTTTTCAACTTGGTTCAACACATTGGTTTAGCGCCTGGTTTAAAAGACCACTTGGTTCATCAGCCTCGGTTCAATCTACCTAGTTCGATCAGTCAGCTCATTGGCAGGATCATCGACATGTAGTGTTGAACCATTGAACTGGTTCAATGAATGGTTCAATCATTTGGTTCAACTAGGTGGTCTAGTGGCTTCAAGTTCATCGACTTTGGTTCACTTGGCATTGGTGCACAATGATTGAACCGCTTGAACCATTGAACCATTTTGGTTCAACGGCTTGGTTTAAGGGTATGCCTAGATGGCCGAAAGGTAGCTCAAAGTTCAAATGCCCTTGTGGAGGGTAGGCACTTCAAAGAAACGGCAGCTGAAGGGTAAGTTCAGATTTTGTTTAAGTCCTAAATTCCTTTGGAATTTTTATCTAAAGGAATTCCTTCAGACAAAAAGTCCAAAGGAATTTAGGGAAAGCCATGCCGAGAAACTCAGTCAAAATTTCCATGGACAAAAGTCTGTGGGAAAATGTCCATAGACCCAAAGCCCACAAAAACCTGGGAAACAATATGGAGAAGCATAACAACCCATCGAAGGACCCCGAAGGGTAGGTGCCCTTACAGGGGATTCTCAGCCAAATAAAGGGGCACAAAGTAAAGGCCGAAGGGTCACCTTCCCTTCAGGAGGGTGCTAAGAAGGGACTTTAAGTAGAAAAGGCCCGCGAAGGACCGATGACATTTTGTCGGGGACGGTGACGTCCAGAAAGCCATCAACCTTAAGAAAGTGAATTAGCCATCGGTTTTCAAAGTGATGACGACCACATGAACGTCAAAATTAAAATAGTGAAATAGCCATTTGCTTTCAAACTAAAAGGATGCCAACCATGAAAGGAAGCTTAGAAATGTAGCGACCTGCTAGAAGATTGCCCTCAAGGGCTAAAGGAGCCAGAAGAGACAAGATAAGAAAAAGATAAAGTGCCAAGCATGGAGCAAGCAGATAGTCCAAGTGGCAAAGGGAAGCACCAATTCAAGAAGTGACTCCAGTAGGTGAAACAGTGGCCACAAACTGACCATTAGGCCAATCGTGTGACCCTTTTTCTTCATTTCATATTTATGAGTAGACAAACTGCGTAGGTGCCTTCAATAAGTAGCCTTGATTAATGAGGAAATAGTGCAGCCATGTCAAAAAATGCCTGAAGTCAAGCCAGGGTTGGCACAGCATTTATTTTTTAGGCAGCCTGCTCTTCCCAATGAGGGGACACAAATGGGCCACTTGTAAAAAAGGGGCACCAAAAGGCCTCCTTTTTTTCTCCTATATATTGAGGACTTGTCATTTTGAGAGATCATCTTCCACATTTGTAAGGTGTAGCCCTGGCAAAATTTCACCTGAATCAATAAATGCATTTTTTACCTCTATCTTGGGTAGATATTTTTGTGTATGTCTTGAGTGTTAGTTTGTGTTTAGTCATTGTTTCTTGATGCTTTCACAGGTCCAACACCAACATATCTATTGTCTACAAGGCACCATTTTTGCAGCTGACAAGGAGAGCTCTATTTGGAAGTGTAAAATAGAAGAAATTACTTACAGTGTGCATTCACAGCACCTTGGTGAATCTCTATTTTTTGTATTTTTCATCAAAGCCTCCCTGCCAAGTTTCTTGCAGCCTGGTCCTTCTGCCAAGTGTGAAGTGTATGTATGTATTTGTTTGGTTTTAGTGTGAGGGTGAGAAGGTCAAATTTATTTTGGTGCATCACCTCCTTAGAGTATTTTTTTTCCTATAATCTTTCTCCCTTTTCATCCCCCCATTATATATATATATATATATATATATATATGTATATGTTAGCACTTACTAGAACAAATCAGATGCATCAAAGGGAACTAGCCCTTACCTAGAGACTCTCCCCTCCAGCTTCACTGGTCCCATAGGTGAGAGGGGAGTTTCCATTTTTGCATGTGGAAGGAAGGAGCTTGGCCTCCTGCCCCGGGTGTAATCTTTTGTATCAATAGTAAACATCCAAAAACTAACACGTATAATTTACATATAGTCCATGGACTAGTGCAGGCTAGATAAAGGTGTGACATTTGATAAGTTGGCAGAGGTATGGGGTGTTGAACATGATGATGATCACTCTCATATAGGTATTAACACACCTCACATGATTCTCATAGAGTAGAGGTAGATCAAAAGGGTTTCGACATTCAACCTATAGTCAGACCCTAACCTTGCAAATAATCACTAGCTTTAAGGAGTTTGTCTTAAAGTTTTGGAGTGTTAAGGGGTATATTTGTGTGACATAACTATTAAATTCAATAAAAATTGTCTTCATGACATATTTGAGATTCCCATATTCTCATTTTTCTTGATAAAATAGGGTAACTACCCTCTATTTTCTCTTAGATAGAGGGCACTCCCAACTAGTCTAGATTACAAGTAGGGTATGTGATGCAAGAGAGGGTGATAATAAGTCTTGGAATACTACAAGGAGGGTGTGGGGAGTTGTTTTAATAATTAAACAACATAAAGGATACCTAATATCCATGATAAAATACATAGGGTGGTTATGAGCATCAAGAACATGATCAAGCTTGTTAGGCCTAAGACTAAACCTAGGCTTTATAGGGGTATAAATCTATTTCCAAGACTATATGAACCTTCTAATACACTTTATAACCTTTAGGAGAAGGAATGAGGCTGTTTGGAGTTATTGGTGTGAAAATAAATGACACAGGTTGGTCAAACTTGACCTATTTCACCTCAAACACATCTAGAATACACTCTTAAACTTGAGAGGCTAACTTAAAGAGATCACACCAATATGGACATTGTGCATGAGACTACAAGGATTTATGAGTTATTGAAGAGGTTCCCTAGCTTGATATTAGTGTAATTTGTGTGAGGTTTTAACATCAAGATTTCATGAATAATCCTTAATAGTTTGAAACACTAGAAATCATCCTAAACCCTTGTCAAAGACCTAATTGGAAAGATATGGATGGTAATGAATTCATAAGGGATAATATGGCTTATAAATGGTTTTTAAATCATAGATAAATCTCTCAAACTCCATGACACATGATTCGTATGTACCCTACTTATATGAATAAGGTACAAAATAGGCTTTTCTAACATGTTTTGATTGTTTTATAGGTGTAGAGGAGGTTTTGAAAAATGAGGATCACTAGGGGAGGTCAACTGGGACCTATTATAACTCTCCATTTCCATTTATCACTTCAAATGATCACATGAACATCTCTGATAATCCATTCATCTTAGGCAATCTTTGGCAAATAATGGAAATGAGGAGTGATTACTAAGTAAAAAAATGATAAGTTAAATTAGGGGTCTTTTTAAGGTTTGATTCATGGAGTGGAAGGTAGAGGTGTCCTAAATAGGTTTCTTAACACATCTTAAATTAATTTTATTAAGAAACTAAAGATCATTTGGATGACAAATGTGAGCATAGACCTATAAAGCTAGTGATGATGACCATAGATGATGAGAACAAGTGTCTAGAAGAAGAACAAAGATTAGGAAATCATTTGTTGATTATTGAATATTGTTTATAACCCCTCCTTTATAGTTCACATGTGTTATCTCTCCCCATTCTAGTTTTAAGTGCTCAAAATAGGCCTAATCATGAGGCTAGTTTCAAGAAGGAATTTGAAGGCCTCTACACCAAGTTTTGAGAGTTATCATGCTTTAGGTTGACATTTTTCCAAGAGGACCTTCCATAACTCTATTCTCCACCTCATCCTTCTTAAATTTAACTAGTTTTTATGCCTTGACATGTGGCATTGTGACCCTTGAGATCCATTTTCTTCTCTCTTCTCACATTCTATAAATGCAAGTCATTTTGGCTCTTGCATGCTAATTCCACACCTAGTATGGAAAATCCATACTTGTTTGATATTGTAATTTACCTTTTCATAAGATTTACAATTTGGTTTTGAGTTTGAAAACTATCTTGTCTAAGTATGTGAAGTGATGAATAGCAAAAAGTCAAGTGATGGACATTTATCATTACTTTCTCTCAATCCTTCCATGTTTGATGCAAGTTGTTACACTCTAACAGGTCATATGAAGTGTTTTTAATTGTATGGTCTATTTTCATGTGTACAAATAGCCTTAGTGTCTACAACTAATCTCTAGTTCACTTTCCTTGAGTAGTTTTATGCATATCACCTCCATGTTTGAAATAGTAATGTTAGAGTAATTCAGGATTCTAAGACTAGTGTCATATGTCATGTCTCTTAGTGAATTTGTATGGTAATATTGAGGAAATATTTCTATTTTATCACCCCCTTATAATATCTTACTTTTATTTATATCTCTATTCCTTTTCATCCAAGCAATAAGTTAAGTATAGGTGATAAGCACGTAAGGATCAATCTAGGGAGCTAGCCCTTAAACCTAGAGGTCTACCTCTACCATAGGCAACCCACAAACCTAAATGTATTCCAATGTTTCCCAAATCTTATATTAGCATTGAAAAACCTTCTATAGGGTACAATAGTTGGTGACAATAATTAACTAGATTTCTTGAGGACAAGTAATCTTTGGGAAGGGAGGATGTAATGTCCCCTTCATCTGAATGTGATATATGTAAGAAGACTATTAGCCTAATTCATTACCATAGGCTAATTTGGGTGTTTTAAGGGAATAATTGTGTGTCAAGTCACTATTCGCATAGGTAATATTCATAGATTACTATTCACTATCACTATTCATGTGGCAAGTGATGTAGATGATAATGCAATAGGTGATGTGGCTTGTGGATTAGGTGGCATGGCCCATGGGGGATCTCATATGCACTAAATTTGATGTTAGATAAAATGGGGTAAAATTATAATGGGGGCACATATGAAGTGGTGTTATTGGAGTCAGAAGTTGTTTGGGAATCTATTGACTCTTATGTGCATAAGGACAAAGGAGATCTTCATGTGCTTATCTTC
>JARHVA010002962.1:0-187500 GCA_037957365.1 Torreya grandis
ATGCCTTTACATACATTGGCTTGTAGTCCTAGTCCTCTAAATCATCCCAAAATGAGATATCATCTATTGTAAACAAAACTCCTCTTTCATGCACCCTACACACTTGGATACTAAAAAGGCATTATTTTATCATTAAAATCCATTTATGGAGTGTATTACACTTATAAATACCCTCCATATTCTTAGAATAATCAAGGGCACCTTAGAATCACTTCACTTGAAGTTTTCCACCCACTTCACTAGCATGGCCACTAGGCCAGTTTTGACTAGCTGAGATGAGATCTATTTTATGCACAATTATAAGTTTATTAAAGGTATTAAATTACAATATGTAGTTAAAAAAAGTATATTTATTCCTCCCAAACTTTATTTCATCTTCAGACTCCTCTTGTAGCCTACATAATTCATAAAAACTATCAAGAAAAGATTATTTTGTACCCTATCCATATAATTACATACAAATAAAAACTATGGGAGGGAGACTAAGTGAGTCCTATATTAGGTCCAATAACTTTCATTATAAAACTATCCATTATAATGCATCTACATCTTCATTTCTCAAATTAGGTACTTTCCAAGGGTTTTAGCTTGTTTACCCTCTTAAGATTTGTTTATATAGGTTTCATGTTTAACTTTAAAAAATTATCAATTATTATTTACTAGGACCTTATCTAACTCGTCCAATTTCCTTGAGTCTCCATGAAAATCCTCAAAATAGATATGAGCATTCAAAGTCACCTACTCGAGCTTATTTCTTCCATTTGTATAAAGCTCTTCCCATTTGTATAGGCCTAAGGTTGTATTCATCCCAAAAGCAACATTTTCATAGTTTAATTTTCATCTTTCCAACCTTAAAAAATCATATTTGACCCCAAAAAACATGTTTAAATAATTTATAAAGTTCATCTCATGCTATAAGTGTGATAGACCTAATGTTGTTCTTATAGCCTGTCTATAAATTTAAGCCCAAAATGACCATTTTTTTATGTATTACATACATAAAAATAGATTAAAAAATATCTAAAATCATCCCATATACGAGACAAAATAATTTTTAAGTAATATATAATTTTATAGATGGAAGTGGTTCTCCTATTGGCTTTTAGGTGTTAATTCTACCTATTAGGCCTGCTTGCAAACCTAATGGTCTTAGACACCCTATATGGTTTCATAATCTTGTAAATTGTTTATCATGATTTAATATATTTATTTAAACTCCACATAACTCCTTAAAATGGATCTCCAACTTATGGTCCATCCTTCATCTCTCATCCCTCAAAATTGCCAGTGTATGCATGAGGGGAAGTACCTCTTATCTAAGATTAAAAATGTGTATTTACCCTATTTTATTAGAATAAACTGACCATTTAATGGGATTATTAAATTTTTTATTATTAATTATATAAAAATTTATCTCCTAATACAATGGATATATCCTCCAATAACACTAAGCACTAAAATAGACCTACCAAGCAAGATTGTGGGCAGGATTTCAAGACATGGACTATATGTTGTAGGTTTAAAGTCTCTTATTTGATTAATTACATGATATTATGATATAATTATTTCAATTATATCATTATTAATCTGTCCATATGTCTTTTCATCACTTCAAATATTCACATTCCCCTTTCCTTAACTTGAACTCTCAAGACTATGAATATAAAACTCTGATTGTGTTTTGCCTTAATGACTTTTGGCTATAGGTGGTTGTACTTGGTTTAGGATTTAAAATAGTGAATATGACCCATTTATATCTTAAAATTTCATTTTATAATCACCTATACCCACTTTTTCACCTTTCGTTGTTCTTTTTTATCACCTTGAATCTCAAAACTACTCACTATCTACTACACAATAATATCTAATGGTTGTAGGTGCTCATAGGGTATAAAGGAACCTATATAAGTTTTTTTTGAATTTATAATGGTTAATGTAAGTCATAATTTATTTTAGGAAGTTTTTAATATGTTTTCTTTTCTCTTTACAACCCCTTTTATGCTCTTTATAAGTACCTTGAACTCATGGACTAAGTCCTTTATAATCTGACTGGGAAAACCTTCCTTAGTGACTCGTGTAAGTACCTATTAGATTTAATAAAGATTGATAATGGTGTTTAATTATTTTTATACATTAAATCACCTTTTATTCCCTTAAACATCATCAAAACATCAAATTAGCTCAATGTCTACCCTATTTATTGTAGGTAGATGTTTAGGAAGGATTGAGCTTGAAAATAATGTATGGCCTTATTGGAACCTCATAATATACTATAAAATTAAATTTAACTATTAAATATTGTTTTTATAATACCAAACACCAAGGAACCATCTCCCTTTAACTCACTATTTCATACAATCAAACACATGGTTGTAGGTGGCTAACCAAGCCTGTATACAGACTGTAGGCATGTATAGGGGAAAAACATAAAATATCACTCCCCTTGAAGATAATTTAGGTAAAATAAGTTAATATAAAATATTTTAAATATTTATACATGGTTCATATTCCATTTATATATTGGTGTCATTTGGGTCATAGTCCTGTAGATAATATTGAAGGAATTTAGATAACAATTTTGAGATCCCAAATGACCATCTTACACTTGCCATCTTCCTCCCAAAATTAGAATAGTAATTATCCAATGTATGGGATAAATGTTTTGAATATAATTCTACATAAAATTATATTTAACCCTTATAATAAGATAACAACAAAATGCTAAGATGCTTTTTTTTCCTATTTTAGGTATAACAATCCCTAAAACTACAGTCATCTCCCTTGGAAGTGATTGTCAACTTAATTTTATAGTATTATCCATTAAAAATGGGTATTAATGATCTATAATTATTATAATACCTCAAATAAATTTTTTCATCAATTTCAACACTTTAAAATGGTTACCTTTCTCTCTGTCATCAAATCCTATAAGTGGATGTTTCCATGTATAGGTAGTGAGTATAACTTGGGTAGTATGCATTGAATTGACCACCAGTGGATTCTAGATTCATTTAAATTAAATAAAATGTACTTATACAATCTCATAGGATCTTAAAAAAATTTAAACACAATCATTCAATGTGGAATTCTCTTGCAAGCACCTATAGATGCTCACTAATGGCAGACTGTGTATATATATTGCTCATGACAACAACTTCATCGAGAGTTTACCTTAGATAATATAATTTAAATATGAGGAGACCAATAAGACATTTAATACATTTAAATTTAATTATCACAACTTTCGAATCATGATCATAATTTGAAGATTCTACAAATAGAGGAAACGTTACCTGTAATATAGAATGATGCTTCTCTTGCAACTTTGATGTACTTAAATTATCCAAAAACTTTGAAACATTAAAATAATAATGTTAAAAATATAATAAGAGATCACACATACCCTAGAGTCAACATCACTAATTGGTTCCTACATATTGGATCAAAATGGAGTAAAACCTATAGGGTGAATGAAATAGCTAGGAAAAATGTATATTCAACTTCATGAGGATTATTAATGAAGAATGAACCACCATTATTTTAAATATTTATATATAAATTAATGTTTATTAGTTTAATAAAACCTCCCAAAATCATTTGTCTTGAAACCTTATGAGCTGTTCGTACTAAGGACAAACATGTAGGTCACTTTTATATGTCTAAAAGTGCAAAAAGAAGCACAAACGTTTTGGATTTAAAATTGCATTTCTAGAGAAAAAAACATTAATATTAGTTTTATGAAGGTTATTAGGTCTTCCATTATCTTATCCTACATGGCACACTTCCCCATGGGTTATACAAGTGTCATTTTCCCCCATTTTCAATTGGATATTTGGATTTCAATTAGACAAACTAAAATATTCTGATGTAACTAACATCCCTAATAGTTAAAATGACATATTGTATGCTTGGAAGGAAAACATGACATCTGAACACCTTGAGAATTATGCCACTTGCATTTATGACCACTAAAATCCCACTAAATTACCTAAAATGACAAATTGACTAATATGACTAAGATCAAGGCTAGGATGACATTAAATAACATCAAATAACATATAATACACCCCATAAAAATAAATTATATGCAATAAAACATATATAACTCATGTTTTCACCTATATGGGTCCTAATTTGACTTAAAAGTCAAATTTGATCAACAAATTAGTGACTCATAGGGGTAGTATGCCTTTTATACTAACTAGACTAGTAGCCTTATTAGTCCATTAGGTTAGGATTCAATTGAAGTTTGAGACAAAAAAGAAGGATTATAACATTTATTATAATCTCTAATCGATACAATACCAATGACTAACTCAACCACACAAAACAAAAGACACACACAAAGTAAAAACAAACACATATGTACTTCATGAGAACTTATGGAACACACACACCAAACTAAAAAAAATAACTCAAACACTAACTAAATTGAGGTGAGAAATCCCTCCTAGATTAAATGGGAATTTTTAAACTCTTCTTTCTTCATTACATGAAGGATTTAGTGAGACAAATAACCTTTTATCTTTTAGCATTGATGCCTCTAACTTTTTCATGATGTTTTCCAACTTCATTGGCATGATGTTCATTAAAAACTAGATAGATTCAAATAGGTTGGCTATATAAATTAACTCTTCTTGCATCCAAATATTCTCAACCTTCTCATGTGTATCTTTAATTTTAACCTCATTCTTGATTTCCATAGGGCTCTCAATAAGATTGGGTTTCTTCTCAACTACAAGTTATTTTAACTCATCAAAGAGATTTGCATACTCTATCCAATATTGATCATTGTCCTCCATGGAAGATTATTTCTTCACCTTGTAATTTACTTGGCCCTCAACTTGGGAAAGCTCTCCAAGCTCTTGAAAGAGCTTCATTTGGAGCTACCAATCATATTTGTCCTCTTCATCCTCTAGAATCACTACCTCTTTAATCTTATCTTCTTGTTGTATGATGTCACCAAGCTAGTTTTATTCAATATTGAATGCATCTAATGGTGATTCAAGTTTAGGTTTAGGTTTGGGTCATCTTCAAGAACAACCTTTTTCACATTGGTCTCAAAAGAATTTTCTAGGGCTGCAACTTCTTTGGGAAAGACTTAAAATTATTATCCATCCATGATAACAGATTCATCCTCATACTTGAGATGATTATATTTTTTTTATTAGTTGTAGATGCTTCTTCAAGGGATTAAATATCTTCCATGTATTTCTCCTTCATGGTGATGCCAAGACTAGGCATCTTGGAATTATGTGACCTAGCCCAATGAGGCTGCTAAGGAGGTATGTTTTCTTTAATCAAGAGTTTTATTTTATTATCAACCAACTAATCCTATTTAGGTTATGATAACACATATACATTATGGTAAAGTGTGATGGGGTGAGGAAAATATGAACTAGTTGGTGGAGGTGGCAGATAGAACTCAAAATTAGATTAAGCGTGAAATGTACGGGGCTCTTTTGGAATATATTGAGAAAGGGGAGGTAAACATTAGGCTAAAACAACTTGATTTTATTACTTACACTTTATAATCACTTCATTAACATCTGATTTATCTTGAAACTCTCTTGAAGAATGGTGAATGGGGTGTGTTTAGTCATAGGATCTTCTTTTTGGTCCAAACCTTTTATTATACCTTAACTTAGTAGCTTCATTTTTGACTCTACCTCTTTAATTCACTTGCCTAGTTTCTATTGGAAAAGTCTCTCTTGAAGTTTATATGAATCATCATTAGGATTAGGAATACAAGGGGATTCATATGGAGGAAAATATGTTTCTTGAGGAAGGGTGGGAGGAAATTACAAAGGATCATCTTCATTCACAACTTCACACTCCTTGACAATGATTTTATCTTCTTTCTTTCCCCATGACTCCACTGTCTTATTCCAACTTAGGATGTTAGGATTATAAGTATTTTATTGAGGAAGGGTGGTAAGGGTTTGTATAGGATCAAGATCCTTCTCAAGTTCACAATATTTGTCAAGATTTTTCTCCTCTTTCTTTCCTCATGACTCTACTACATTATTTGCACTTACAATGTTAGGATTAGAAGTCTCTTTTTGAGGTGGTGGGGATGTAATGTGAGAGGTCAATGATGTATTTAATTACACTTCCTTGGATTCTAACATGGACTTATTCATATATATATATATATATTAGCCAACTCAATTTTCCTATCAAGATTAGCTTCAAAAATAAGGCTTCTCATTTCAACTCTCTCTTCCAATGGATTAGGAAAATGATGACTTTGATATCCCTGATTTGGTTCATGAGTAGGGATTAAGTATGTCTTATAAGGAACTTAGAGAATTGGATATTAAGGATGATATATTTGATGAGGTTTCCTTTCATAAAATCCTACCCTATCCTCTATGGAAGAAACTAGGCCACTCACATCAATCATCTCACTTATGAGCCTTTGTCAATTAGATCTCTCAATAAGCACCCACTCTATTTTGACCAAATCTAATGCATCCCTAACCTTATGAATAATATGAATTGGAACCTCTTTACCACATCCCCTTATATTATCAGTCTCCAACATATACCTCTCATAGCCCAAAAGTGTTATCTTGAAGGTAGAAATGGATGGAGTTGAAAAGTGGCTAAGTTTGACTAGGAGAAGTAAGATATTGAGGAGGTTGGCTATAGGACTGATACAGATCATGAAAAGGCTATTTATAATGCTGATAATGATTTTTATATGGTTTTTAATGGTCATTAAAAGGATGGTAAGAATCATAACAAGGATGATTAAGAACTTGTTCTTATTGATAGGGAATGACATAAGCTTTAAATGTCTCACCAACTTATGTAAGACAAATTTCAACAACAAAATTAGCCATGAAACCTCATTGAAATAAATAACATAAATAAAAATTTTACCAACAAAATTCAAAAATAAAATTGGGTTGCTTGACCATATAATGTATCTTTAAAGTTTCCATTGATGATTGGATAGATGCCTCCAAAGAATGATTTTTGAAAGATAACACCAAAAATATTTCAACCTATTGGACTAATAGTCCCATTGGGCATGCCAAAAACTATTATCACTTGGTTTTTCACCCTTTAAATATATTAAAAATCTCTCCTCATCCAAGTGGCACAATGGAAACACCTCTAGGCTTGTGGGTGGCCTAAGGATGAGGTGAATCTCCAAATAGGGATAACTCCCTTGATGTGCCACATAGGATTGTTAATACACCTAAAATTTGGGAGGGGAATAGAGAGAGATAAATTAAAAAACTAACCTAATGGAGGTGATACACCAAAATAGATGATAACTTCCCACCAGTAGCATCTTACACATGAAATCAAGGGATAAATTGAACATACACTTTTCCAATCTATATCTTCTCATATCGGTGTTACATTATGAGGCTATGGATGAATGCAAAAAGATATGAGGAATAAAAAATAGGTCTTAAATTTAACTAATTAAAATACTAACTCACTCAATCCTTGACATTTCCTAGAACACTTCACATACCCTACAAGAAGAAGCTTTCCAACTACAAATAAGATGAAAGAATGAGATAACATACTAAATAATCTATAGTCTTCACTAAACAAGATCAAAAATTCAAGTAAAACACAATAATAATAGTCATGAAGAGTTAAAAATTAGTATTCTTATTGATTAAATGTTATGAAATTGAGTAAGGCTTCACCATACTTAGGTGGAGCATAAGTTACAATGGCCAAAATGACTAATTCTTATAGAACTTGAGAGAGAGAAGAAGAAGAAGAGAGAAGTATAATGGTCATAAGGACACTTTTAAAGATAATAAAATAAATTACTTGTGCATGAGAATAGGATATGGGATTAACCATGAAAGGTCAATAAGCCCCAAATGTCCATCTAAGTCAGCAAACTCTTTGCAAAGTGGCATAAGATTCCTCATTTTGGCTTAGAAAAACTACATTCATGATTTGGGATTATTGAGAACCTCATAAATAAATATTAATAGTTCTAAAGATTTGAATTAATAATGAGGATTTCATACATGCCTCTCCAGGAATTGGTTACAATCTTGGTCTTTTGAAATCATCCTAAAATGAGATATCATCATCTATTATCAAGAAAACTCCTTTTTCATACTCCCTACACATTTGGATTTAAAAATTGAATTATTTTCTCATGAAAACCCATGAGAAGGAGTTTATGACACATTAAATACCCTCCATGGCCATATAATCATCAAGGGCACCTTAAAATCACTTCATTTGGAGTTTTACATCCTCTTCACTAGCATGTCCACTAGGATAGTTTTGACTGGATGAGATGAGAGATATCATTTTCAAACTTAAAATTTTATTAAAGGAATTAAATGACCATATGGAATTTTAAAAATTATAAATCTTCCTTGAAAACTTTATTCCATCTTTAGACTCCTCATGTAGCCTATACAATGCATAAAACTATCAATAAAATCATGTTTTATACCATGTCTATATAATTCCATATAGATAAAAAGTTTGGGATGGAGCCTAAGTGAGTCATATACAATTTAATATAAATTTAATGATCAAACTATTACATTATAATTAATCTCTAGCTTCATTTCTCTAATCAGGTACTTCTAAGGGTTTTGCAAGGGTTTTTTGTTTACACTCTTAAGCTTTGTTTATACAAGTTTCATGTTGAAATTAAAAAAAAAATCCACAAAAAGGTTTCCTAGGACCTTATATAACTCTTCAAAATTCCTTTAATCTCCATGAAAATCCTCAAAAGAGATATGAGCATTCAAAGTCACCCACTTGATCTTGTTTCTTCCATTTGCATAGGCCTGAGATTGTCTTGAGCCTAAAAGTAAAATTTTTATACTTTAATTTTCATCTTGATAGATTTAAAACATCCTATTTTACCCCAAAAAACATTTTTCAACAAGTTATAAAGTTCATCTCATGCTATAAGTGTGATAGAGCCCCCATTTTGACACTAGGCCTAATGTTGGTCTTGTAGCCTATCTACAACTTTAAACCCAAAATGACCCTTTTTGATGTATTCCTACATAACAATAACTAAAAAATATCTATCACCATCCCATATACATGATCCAAAAATTTTAAATGCATATCTCATGCTCTAAATGGAAGTGGTTCTCCTATTAGCTTCTAGGCCTTAATTCTGCCTATTAGGCCTACTTGCAAGCCTAATGGTTTAGGACACCCTGTATGGTTTAAAAATAATTTTTATGGTTTATCATGATTTCCTATATTTATTTAAACTCCACATAACTCCCTTAAATGTATCTCCAACTTCTGGTCCATTCTTCATCTCCCATCCCTCAAAACTGCTAATGTATACATGAGGGGAAGTACCCCCTATTTGAGACAAAATGGGGGTAATTCCCACATTTTATAAGACTAAATGACAATTTAAGGGTATTATTAAAGTTTTTAATATTCCTTAAAAAAATTCATCTCCTTATCCAATGGTTATATCCTCCAAAAACATTAAGCACCAAAATAGACCTATTAGGCAAGACTATGGCCAAGGTTTTAAGACATGGATTGTATGATGTAGAAGTCCTTATTTTCTTTATTAAATGATATGGTGGCTTGTTAGCTCATGAATTAAATTATTAATTTTTAAATATTTCTTTTCATCACTTCAAATCTTCACATTCCCCTTTCCTTAACTTGAACTCTCAAGAGTGTGAATATAAAACCCTAACTATGTTCTACCTTAATGACTCCTACTTGTAGGTGGTTATGTTTAGTTTAGACTTGGAAATAGTGAATATTAACCCATTTAAATCTTCAAAGGTAATTTTATAAGTAATTATACCCACTTTTTTACCTTTCCTAGTTCGTTTCAATCATCTTGAACCTCAAAATTGCTCACTATTTGCTACATAGTCATCTCTAATGGCTATAGGTGCTCATAGGTTCCTAAGGAACCTATATAATATTGTTTTAAATTTATAATGGTTCATGGAAGTCATCATTTATTTTATTCTATGCTCTTTAAAATTACATTGAACTCATGGACTAAGTCCTTATTCTAACTAAGAAATCCTTCCTTAATGACTCCTATAGGTGTTTGTTATATTTAATTAAGATTGATCATGATGTTTTATACCTTCACTCACCTTGTATGTCATTAAAAATAATCAAAACATCAAGTTAGCTCATTGTTTTCCTTGTTTGTTGTAAGTGGATGTTTAGGAAGGATTTCGCTTGAAAATAGTGTATGGACTTCTTAAAACCTCATTATATTCTCTATAATTAAATGGAAATATTAAATATATTTTTTTAACATACAAAACACCAAGTAACCATCTCCCTTTAACTCATGTTTCATATAGTCAAACACATGGCTGTATGTGACTAACTAGGCCTATGTATAGATTGTAGGCATGTATAGGGGAAAAACACAAAGTATCACTCCCATTGATGATACTTTAGGTTAATTAAGGTAATTTAAAACATTTTAAACATTTATACATGGTGCATAGTCCATTTAAAACATTTGTGAAGGTGTCATTTGGGTCACAGTCCTATAGATAATATTGAAGGAATTTAGTGTTTTAATAGCAATTTTGAGATCCCAAATGACCATCTCCCACTTTTCATCTTCCTCCCAAACTTGGAATATTAATTCCCCCATTAATTGGATGAAATTTTGAACCATCATTATACATAAAATTACCTTTATCCCTTATAATACAATAACAACAAAATGTTATGGTGCTTTATTTTCCTATTTTAGGTATAATAGTCCCTAAAACTATAATCATCTCCCTTGGAAGTGATTGTAAACTTCATTTTCCAATATTATCCCTTAAAAATGGGTATTAATGATATATAATTATTATAGGAACTCAAATATGGTTTGATAATAAATTCTAACACTTCAAAATGGTTACCTTGCTTTATGTCAACAAATCCTATAGGTGGATATTTCCATGTATAGGCGATGAGTACAACATGGGTAGTATACATTTCCTTGACAACCAATGGATTATAGATTCATTCCAATTACTTGAACTATAATTATTCCAACTAAAATGGTTTGAAAATTATGTAAACACACTACATTAAACATGGAATTCTCTTCCATGCACCTGTAGATGCTCATTAATGGTAGACTATGTATATATGTTGGTAATGACTACACCTTCATGGAGATTTTACCTTAGATAATAAAATTGAAATAGGATTAGACCAATAGTAAAATGAATAAATTTAAATTATATTATCACAACCTTAGAATCATGATCAAAATGTGAAGATTCTACAAATAAAGGAAAAGTTGCCTACAACATAAAATGATGCTTCTCTTGTAACTATGATGTACTTAGGTTATCCAAAAAATTTGAAACATGAAACTAAGCATGTGAATCATTTGAGAAAATATCCCACATCCCTTGGAGTCAACTTCACCAATTGGTTTGTATGTATTTGACCAAAATGGAGCAAAACCTATAGGGTTCATGAAACAACTAGCATAAAAGTATAGTCAACTTCATGAGGATGGTTAATGAAGCACATACCACCATTATTATAAATATTTATATATAAACTAAGGTATTTAAGTATAATACAACCTCCTAAAATAAATTTTCCCTAATCTATCCATACTCATAAAAAACCTATAGGTCACTTCTATATGTCAAAAAATGCAAAAAAAGAAGTAGAATAGTTTTGCATTTAAAATGGTACTTCCAGGGCAAATGAAACTTTGAGATGAGTTGTAGGAAGGTGAAGGGGACTTCCATGATCTTCTACCACAAGGCACACTTCCCAATGGGCCATACAAGTGCCATTTTCTCCCTTTTTCAGTTGGTTCCTTATATTTTAGTTAGATAACCTATAATATTCTGATGTAACTAAAATATTGATAGTTAACCTGACCTATTAGATTATTTTTAAGGAAA
This sequence comes from Torreya grandis, assembly GCA_037957365.1. Taxonomy (NCBI): domain Eukaryota; kingdom Viridiplantae; phylum Streptophyta; class Pinopsida; order Cupressales; family Taxaceae; genus Torreya; species Torreya grandis. The sequence continues at coordinate 11,892 of JARHVA010002962.1, forward strand.
AAATGACATCTTAACACCTTGGGAAATGTACCACTTGCATTTGTGACCCTTAAAACCCCACTAAATGACCCAAAATGACAAATTGACTAATATGACTAAGACCAAGGCTAGGATGACATAAAATAACATATAATACACCCCATGAAAAAAATTAGACCACATAAAACATCTAAAACTAATGTTTTTACCTATAGGGGTCCTAATTTGACATAAAAGTCAAATTTGGTCAACAATAGTTTGGCCTTATCACAAGTATTTGAGTATTAAGTGAGTTTAAAGGAAGTTTATAGTTACCTATATTATTTAAGGTGAGCATATAATGTGATAAAATTTCTAATTATGCAAATGTTCACCTACAGGTATGTTATTTTTTAGTAACATAGTCACAGTTGATTTGCCAACTAGACCTATCAAGTAGAAGGTATATAATGAAGAGTTTTATAAAGTGTGAATTGTTGACATGTATAAAATAACCTTATAAATTATGATAAACATATAAATTTATTCTCACTAAATTGAAACAAAACATGGAGGGGTTAGAAACTGATAACCTACAGTCAACACACCAAACACTGCATAATCAGTGAGTTTGAGTAGTCTGCCTTGGAGTTTTAAAGAAGTAGAAGGCCTATTGATGTGAACCAACCTTGAAATTAATTAAAAATGGTACCTATGAATTATTTAATCCTATAATACATTAAAATATCTTAATACAATAGGGGATGTGCCCTCTATGCTATCTCATATAGAGGTATTCCTAGAAAATGTAACCTTATAGGTTTAGTAAGTGGATGATGATAAAGTGAGATGGGAGGTCTTGAAGGAAATAAATAATGGTGAGGTGAGTTTTTATAGACATGAAAAAACCCATATAATTCCTTTAAACCTTTGTAAACTAATTATAGGTGTTAATAAGTAGTTATGTTTGATCAAGTCCTACTATACCTAGGCTAGGCCTACTACCTAAATGAGGTCTAATATCATATATATGGTAAAGTGAGCTTTGTAAAGAATTATAAAATATAAATTTGGAGTTATTAAGTGTGTGATAACATTTAATTTTTAGATAAAGACATAATAAAGTCATTTTCTTAGCTTAAGAGCATGATAGGGTGCACAAAAGGCAAAGAAGAGCTCAAAAAGGCCAATTTGAAAGCTCATACCTATACAAATGTTTATCATGAAGACATAAGGATATAATATATGTTTAAGAGGATCCTAAAAAAGGTTTTCATGTAATTTATCTAAGGTTTGGATGTCATAATTTTATGAACTATCCTTAAGAGGATAAACTACTCAAAACCCTCTAAAACCCTTGTTAAAGACCCAATACAGAAGAAGTTGATATAAATGAATCTAATAAGGATATTTTGGGTATATAAAATTATTTTAAATTATAGAGGACTCCCCAGTGTCCCTTCCCATTAGATTGACCTGTACCGTATTTGTATAAATAGGGTATAAAATGGATTTTCTTGATAGATTTATGTCTTTTGTAGGTTCAAAAGGGTTTTAAAGGACAAGGATCACTTTATGTGATATATTTATACCTAATATAACTCTTCATATGAATTTTTTACTTCAAATAATCACATAGATATCTCTAAAAACACCTTCACTTCAGGCAGTCCAAACTGGTAAAATGAATGAAAGATGATCACCAAGTAAGAAGTGATAACTTCAATTGGGAGGATTTTTAAGGTCTTAATATTGAATTGGGAAGCAAAGAAACTCTTAAAAAGTGTCACATAACCCTTTTATGGATTATATTAAGTAACTAATCACCATTTTAGTGCCAAATGTGAAGATAAGTCCAAAGAGGGGTGATTGTGACTACAGATAGTGAGAACACTTGTATAGAAGGAGATTAATGATTAGGGAGACATAAAATGGATGTTGGATACTTTTTATAACCACCCCCCCTCTCATAGTGAAATCATGCCATATATTCTTAGACTATTATAGGGCATTCAAGGAATGCTAAATGATGAAGGCAATTTCTAAACATACAGTTAAAGAGTCCTACGCCAAATTTGAAGAGTTTCATGCCTTGGAGTGACATTTTTATAAATAAAACTTACATGGTATATTTAATAGTAAATTATCCTATAAATTTAACTTCTCTCAACTTGACAAGTGTTCTTATGACTCTTGAGCTTCATTCTCCTCTCTTCTCTCTCACATTTTATAAGTACTAACCATTTTAGCTCTTGTTTCATAATTGCACACCATGTATGGTGAAGCCTACTTGATTTTTGTACTTTGAATTTGAATAATATATTAAATCTTTCTTTGATTTCATAAACATCTTGTCTAAGTGTGCAAAGTGATTTATAGTGAATTTTAGTGAGTCTTCTATCCTTGCTTTTCCATATCATTTCATGTCTATTACAAGGAGTTATCATTATAACAAGTCATATAGAGTGTAGATAATGTGTTTGGATTCATTAAAGTGTTAAAGTGTCACTATAATCTACAATTATTTCTCTGGTCCACTTACCTTGAATTGTCCTATGTATATCACCTCTATATTGAAATATTAATGTTAGAACATCTGAGGACTTTGGAGCTAGTGTTGTAGGTATTGTTTATTAGTGAAATATGTATGATGATCTTAAGGAAATATTAATGGTGATACACTTGAATGAGGCCAAACACACTATATACACTCTATATGACTTGTTATAATGATAACTCCTTGCAATAGCCATGAAATGATAAGGAAAAACAAGGATATAAGACTATCACTAAACCTCACCATACATCACTTTACACACTTAGACAAGATGTTTATGAATTCAAAGCAAGATTTAATATATTTTTCAAAGGCAAATTAAAACATAAATCAAGTATGGATTCACCATACACGGTGTGGAATTATGAAACAAGAGATAAAATGGCTAGTACTTATAGAATGTGAGAGAGAAGAGAGAAGAATGAAGCTCAAGAGTCACAAGAACACTTGTCAAGTTGAGAGGAGTTACATGTGTAGGATAATGTAGTATTAAATATACCATGCAAGTTTTCTTTGGAAAAAATTTCCCTCTAAGGCATGACACTCTTAAAATCTAGCGTAGGACTCTTCAACTATATGTTTAGAAATTGCCTTCATCATTTAGCATTCCTGGAATGCCCTATAACAGACTAGGAATAGATGGGATGATTTCAATATGATATGGGGGTTAGAAAAAGGATCCAACATCCATTGTATGTGTCCCTAATAATTATTCTCCTTCTAGACAAGTGTTCTCACTATCTTTAGTCATAATAACCCATCTTTGGACTTATCTCTTTTCCCATAAGAAATCAACTAGTGTAGGTGATAATCACTTAAAAGCAAATTCAGGAAGCTAGCCCTTAAACCTAGAGGTCTACCTCTACTGTAGGCAACCTATAAGCCTAGATTTATTCCCATATTTCCTAAATCTATATTAGGCTTTAACAACCTCCTATAGGGTTCAATATTTGGTGACAATAGTTATGGCATGACTAATGGGACACATTGTACTAAAGACAACTTGTTATGGTGAATGTTGGTCTTGACAATATCAGCTGAATATTGTTGTGCTACTCGACATTTTGTGACTCCATTCAAGGTAAAATATGTTTTTTTACCATTATTTGTCAAATATTTGTGTTCATACTTCATGGTCCTTACTAGGTCATCCTAGAGTAGAGTTTTTAATCCCATCAATCCACCTCTTCAACCTAAAATTCCTCTTGAAGTTTAACACCCTCAACCTATTCTTCCCTTTGAATACCAAGATGAATTTTCTATCCAAGAAGATTAAGAGAGTGAGGAAGAGATTTAATAAAACATTGCTATGCCTTCTTAGCCTATAACACTAAAATATAATCCATCTTGAGGCCTATGATGACATTCCCCCTAATGATACAAAGAGTGTTCCTTCATTACTCCTAGTGAACACATTAGGTATATCTCTAGTTTTTTATAGTTTTCACAATGTCACTAATGTCAACATTTCCATTAAACTCCTTTCCATGTACCTTACAGGTAAATCACTTGATTATTATAGGAATTTTCCCAATGATTACATCACAACATGGGATTACTTTAGAGTGTTACTAATTTTAAGATTTGAGGACGAGAGTGACCACACATCACTCATTCACCAACTCAATGTGATCTAAAAATTCCTAAAGGAGATAATGAATGACTTCAATGAGAGGTTTCAAATGAATTGGTACAATTTTCCTCCTCCCATGAGAACACCTACTAGCTTTGACTTTACTGGATACATGAGGGCCATTTGTACTAATATTGCCATCATGTTTTAATACATAAGTGGTTTCACTCTATCTAAAGCATATAACGTTTCCATTAGGGCTGAGAATGGTCTCATTCAAGAAGATAATTTTCCTCTAAAAGTGTTTTTTCCTCTTCTACCTAATTTTCATACTGTTTCCCCAAATATTTACCAAGTTCCATGTGAAAATACCAAGCCTAGGACTGCTCCAAAATAGGTAGAAGATGTTGATTAGAGGGAAAGATGCATATCCTTAGAGGATCAAACTAGGTAATAAAATATGAAAAAAAGGTTCTCATAAAAATACATATCCATACCATCAAAAATATGGTGAAAAATATGGGCAAGGGAGAATTCAAGGGTAGCCTAATTTTAATAGGCCTACCAATGCATACAATCATACTTATACATCCAACACAAGAGCAATGGTACTAGTGCATAGCAATCTAATATAAGGAGAAGAGTGGAAACAAGGACTATTCATGGATGAAAATTAGTATGGATATAAATCTCTATTTTTTCAAGGAGGATTCACTCCTCTATTATCAATATAATATGAAGTCTTAATGCAATCAAGTGAAGGTTTGCAACCCCAAGGATAAATCTTCACCAGCTTCCTAGTCAAATACACCTTTATTCTTAACCAAGGAACTTATATTGTAGATAATATAATATCTAAGGTAAAGTCTCTATGGGATTTTAATGGTGTGCCTACAAGTTCATCTAGTCCTCTTATAAGGCATCAAGGTATGACTACAAGAATGGTAGTCCCTAACACTCTTGTACCTCTTCTAAATTAGAATGTGGTAAGGTCTACTCAAGGTGTTTCAATTCCTCAAGTTCTAAGAACTTATTTGACTATAAGGGATCCAAAAAGGTAAGAAATTTTTTTATAAACATTTTAAATTCATTTAAAGTGATAAGGCATCCATTTCCCATTGGGATGTCCTTCATATTCCTAGCCAAAAAATACTCTTCCAAAAATAATTTTCTACTATCCATGCTAGTCCTCCATCATCAACCAATGTTCATGGTCATGTAGTTATTAATAATTCCACTAAAAAAATTATGGAACCATCTACCAAATCTAATAATAATCCACCCTTATAACTCACCCTCATTGTGGTTGATAAACTAGTTTATAACTGTATAGATGATAGTGGAGCATCTACGTCAGTGATGCCCAAGGTTGTGGATGACAAGTTTGGTTTAAAATATGAACCACACAATAAATGAGTTATTTAGTTATATGTTAAACCTTCAAATTAAATAAGATTTATCAAAATTTTAAATTTTTTCCTCCATGACTACTTAAGTTTACCCATCCTCTAAGACATTATTGTTGTTGACTTGCCTGCCCATTTTTCAATCTATCTTTCAAAGGATTTCATAGCTAAAATAGGAGACTACCTCTTAGTTTATTTATATGTCTTATAATTAAAGATAATATATGAAAAAAAAATGACCATAATAACACAACCACTTGAAATATTCCACATTGAACCCTATGTAAAAGCAAGTTCAAACTTGAATAATGTTATCAATGAGAAAAAATAATTTATGGTAGATGATGATGCTTCTTCCAAGATTGAGGTAATTGATAAATTTTTTCTAGATAAGCATAATGTAGATGATTATAAAAATGATCCATATACATATTTTGAACAAACTAACCTTGGCACATATATCATCCATGAAGGAACATCTGAGTAAGCTAAGGTAAGTGTTAAGCATTCTTTATCACAAGATGTTAAAGGTAATTACTTGATCCATGTATATGATGATGATAGATTGAAGATCATAATATAGAAAAATTATGGGAGGAACCTTGTAATTCTACCTTCACTTTATGAATCAAACCTTGAAGATGGCATTCATGAGGAATAAAATGATCTATGGTGAAGGTTTAATGCCATATGTCAAGAATTTAATCAATTAGGTAAGGCTACTTATCCTGATTAAAATAAGTGTGAGTTTGTTTATGTGATTTGTAATGAGCCTAAAAAAAATATGGTTGAGTGTCCTATTGAGAAATAAATAAAAAGTTTCATCAATCATGAAATTAAGTGTCATGTTTTGAAAGAGGAAGAAGTCTTTGTGCCTAAAACATAGAGAAGCCTAGTGAAGTCAAGGAATAAGTCTTTGTGCCTAAAACATAGTCAATAGCTTCATATGAGGAAGAACCACAATCAGAGGTGTTGGAACATGGTGAAGAGGAACTTGATGATCATATACATCAATTACATTCTATCCTAAGAGAGAGAAACATTGAGGTAGCTATCATGTATCCCAATGTACAATTTGAATAGCATCAAATGGATATAATAGAGATAATAATAGTTACAGCTCCAATCAAGTTCATTAGAAGGAAAGAAATAACATTCATGAAATATTAAAGTAGGTCACTTGAAAACCTAAGAAGACATAAGAAGGAAAATCCTTGTGACCATCTACATATTCAAGTGGTTGATGATAAACATGCTTCACATGACAAGTTATTTTCATAGAGTGACAAAGATGCAAGAGGAATCATCTTTGACCTTGGTTGAAGCATAGAAAGATGCATTTCACCTCAAAGTGTGAGGTCTTTTAAATACTAGGTTTGGCATGTGTCTTTGTTTCAGTTATGTGTGTGTTTCATAAGTGTTCTTGAGAACACACATTTGTTTCTTTTAGTGTGTCTTGTTTTATGTGTCTTTATTTTATTGTTTGGTGTGGTTTCAAATGAAAATTTAGTGTCATACTTATGCATAAGTGACTCCATGGCCTAGTGGACAGGAATAGACTATTAGTCTTGACATAGCAAGCATACCACCCCTAGTAAATTGTCAATAATGTTGAATATATTGACCAAAATTCAAAATAGGTCAACCTCATATATTAAAAAAATTGATATACAAGTCTTATAAGATGTAATAGGGTGTGTCATGGTTATTTTTATGTCATTTAATTTGTTATTCACCTTGGTCATAGTCAAAATTAGTCTCAAGTCATTTCATGTCACTTAGGGGTCATATTTGAGTCATTGATGGAAGTTGAACAAGTTTCCACTTTCCTTGGTAGAAAAGTGTTAAAAAATATCATTCAAAATCCTTGATGTCATAATGTTTTTATTCATGTTAGTTCTAATCGAAAAACTTCTAGGTATTATGTCAGATCAAGAAAATAGTTAGAAAAAGAGTTTTGGTAGTTATATGGCTTATAAATGGGTGTGGCACAAGTGGAAAGATCATGAAATGAATATTTAAATTACCTAAAATAATCTTGACATTTGATCTAATTTGGAAATATTAAAAAATATTGAAAACCATTTCACTTCTTCATCACTCTTCTTGGCATATAAAACTGGTCAATAGGTTTTCTAATGGTACATCCAATAGGAGAGATTTCAAGTTAAATTATTTTGTGGGGTGTTATTAAAATTTTTATAAATCACATTCATGGTAGGAGTTCAAATATTGATTTCCCATGATTTATGAACCATTCTTAAGAAGTTGACTACTCCTTTTTATTTGTTAATCCTCACACCTTACAATTTTTCTTATTGTTTGAGAAAGTCTATATAAACACCTTGATGTAATTGTTTCCAAAAGACGTGTAAATATTTCTCTCATGGTTTCCATATTTGGTTTAATTTTTTGATGTGAGTGGATGAGACAAACATCTTAAGTTTTAATTTGAGTATAATAATGGAGTTACAAACATGTTCATCAATTGTAGAGGTTTTCTCTTCCTACAGTGATTCCAATAAGAAGTAGATATGATGTTTAAACATTTTATTTGTCATATAAATTACCTTTATTAAAAATATTAGTACCAAAGGTTTCACATGAAGGTCATATAATGATCAATAATGAAGTCATGTTTAACATACTCAATTCTTTGTTCTCAATCCATTGAACTAGGTGTATGAAAGCTTGCCTAAGGTTCATGGAGATACAATGAGAAGTTTCAATATGTTGAACATACCCTTATAACATGAAAAATAAAGATAATATTTCCAAGTGACATATGATAAACTATGATAACCAATTCTCTAACATAGTCATATAGTTCCACCTTACTTGATACTGATATGCATCTATAGAAGAATAGTCACATGGGAATGAAGCATTTAAGCTATTTTAAAGTACCTCATGGTTAAAATGATAAATTTTATGATTGGTATGAGGTCTAAGATGGGTTATAAGGCCATAAAATATGCATAATGTCCATATCTCATCCTCACTACCCTATGACCTACATGTGAACCTATAAGTGGATCTTATAGAGGCCTAAAGATGTTACATAGAGATTTTAAACATGTTTTAAGACCTTTAAAGGATGTTAAAAATTTTATTAATGTCATAAAAATCATAGTGTAACCACAAATAGGTAGTTAGGCTTAAAAATTCATTTTCAAATTAGGGAGAGTTTAGGGATTTGTTACCTTAAAAACTACAAAATAGGGCCTTGTTCATATTTGATATAATCATATAAAGAGGTTAGATGGAGTATAGATGAATATAAATGATCCTATCATGTAACCATAATGTAGGGGTTATATATTTAAAAATAAGAGAGGATGTTTGGTCCCATAAGTTTTGCAAAAAAGGATCTCAATTCATGCATTCTATCACTACATAAGGTAAATGTTTTCTATAGTATATTGAACTTTAAATGGTCTTATAGTATAAGGTGGCCTAGTAAGAGAATATATTGATTAAAAGTGATACCATTAATGGAAGAGGAAAAACTAGTGATTCAAGGAACTTGAAGAGGGGTTGAATTAAAAGGTAAAATACCTATATCATCATCTACATGTGTGCCTTGTCCTTAAAAGGGTCACCTACAGCCTAACTATAGGTACCTATAGTCTCATAAGAAGAACCTTGGTGATTATAAGCTTGAAAACACAAGAACTTGATAATTTGAGTTGGTTCCAAGATCTCAAAGATATCTTATGATTTTAAGCATAGGTTTAAAATGTTTAAATGTATCTTCAATATCCCTTTTACTCCAAGAATGGTCACCTACAATCAACTATAGTGTGACGTGCACTAACATATGATAATTTGGCCTTATCATAGGTATTTAAGAATTAAATGAGGTCAAATGAAGTTAATAGTTACCTATATTATTTCAAGAGGGGAATATAATGTGATATAATTTCTAATTATCCAAATGTTCACCTACAGATATGTTATTTTTGAGCAAGTAACATAGTCACAGTTGACTTGCCAACTAGACCTATCAAGTAGAAGGCATATAATGAAGAATTTGGTGAAGTCTAAAGTGCTTACATGTATTATAACACATTTTAAATTATGAAAACATATAAATTGATGATCACTAAATTAAATAGAACATGGAGGGGTTAGAACATGACAACCTATAGTCAACACACTAAACCCTACACAGTTAGTGAGTTTTAGTAGTCTACCATGGGTTTTAAGGAATTAGAAGGCCTATTGATGTGACATAACCCTAAATTTAAGTACATATGGTCCATAGGACTTATTTAATCCTTGTATACATTAAAATATCCTTAGATAATAGGGGAAGTTCCCTCTATTCTATCTCAGATAGAGGGCACTTCTAGAAAATATAACCCTATAGGTTTAGTTAGTGGATGATGAGAAAGTGAGGTGGGATGTTTATAAGGCACTAAAAAATGTTGAGGTTAGTTTTTATAGACATGAAAAATACTAGATAAGGCCTTTTAGCCTTTAGAAACTACTATGATGTGTTCATAAGTAGTTATGTGTAGTCAAGTTATACTAGAACTAGACTAGGCCTACTACCTAAAGGAGATATAATATCAATTATAGAGTCAAGTGAGATTTCAAAAGCATTGGAAAATATTAAATGGAAATTTTTTATGTGTGTGAGAACCTTTAGTTTACAAATAAGTACATGAGAAATCCATTTTATTAGCTCAAGAGCATGATAGGGTGCATAGAAAGCAAAGAAGAGATTGAGAAGGTAATTTTGAAAGCTCATACCGATATGTATGTTTAGCATGGAGGCCTGAGGAGATAGGATATGTTGGAGAGGGTCCAAGATAAGGTTTTTTTAGACTTTGTCTAAGGTTTTAACACCATAATTTTATGAACTATCCTTACGAAGATAAACTACTCAAAAACCTATAAAACCCTTGCTAATGACCCCATAGGGAAGAAGTTGATACAAATTCATCCAAAAAGGATAGTTTGGGTATGGAAATGAATTTAAATTGTAGAGGACTCCCTACATCCCCTTCGCATTAGATTGGCATGTACCTTAATTATATAGATAGGGTATCAAATGGATTGTCCTAATAGATTTATGTGTTTTGGAGATTCGAAAGGGTTTCAAAGGATGAGGCTCACTTTATGGGATATATTGAGACCTAATATAACTCATCATATAAATTTATTGATTCATATAATTACACAAATATCTAAACAAACACCTTCATTTTAGTTAGTCTAAACTGGTAGAATGAATGAATGATGATCACCAAGTTAGAAGGTGATAAATTTAATTGGGATGCCTTTTAAGGGTTGCCTAATAAATTGGGATGAAATTATACTCTTTTAAATTGTCACATCTCCCCTTTCATAGATTAGATTGAGAAACTGAAGACTATTTTAGTGTTAAATGTGAAGACAGGTCCAAAGAAGGGTGATTATGACTATAAATAGTGAAAACACTTGTCTATTAGGAGATTGATAATTATGGACACATCAAATTCATTTTGGAGCCTATTTATAACACCCAATTAAATTTCAATCATGTCATCTATTCCTAATATACTATGGAGTGTTCAAGGAAGGCCAAATGATGAAGGTAGTTTCTAAACATGCAATTAAGGATTCTAATGCCATATTTGAAGAGTTTCATGCCTTGGAGGGACATTTTTACAAAGATACATTTAATTTTATATATCAAACTCAATTATCTTTAAAATTTAACTCATTTTAGCTTGAAAAGTGTTCTTGTGACTCTTGAGCTTCATTATCCTCTATTTTCTCTCACATTTTATAAGTACTAGCCATTTTGGCTCTTATTTCATAATTCCACGCCATGTATGGTTAATCCCTAATATATATTTTTTTTGTAATTTGCATTTTAATAATATATTAAATCTTTCTTTGAGTTCATAAACATATTTTCTAAGTGGGTAAAGATATGTATGGTGAGGTTTAGTGATAATCTTGTATCCTTACTTCTCCTTATCCTTTCATGTCTAGTGCAAGTAGTTCTCATTATAATAGGTAATATATAGTGTAGATAGTGTGTTTGGATAAATTCAAGTGTACAAGTGTCCTTATAATTTGAAATATGATCTCTAGTTCACTTACCTTAATTTGTCTTATGCATGTCACCTCTATATGAAATTTTAATGTTAGACCATCTTATGACTTTGAATCTAATGTTTTAGGTATTATTTATTAGTAAAATAAGTATTATGATCTTATGGAAATATTCGTGGTGTATCACTGCCTTAATATATTTCATTTTCATGCAGCTTTATCTCTTTTAACACAAGCAATCAACTAGTATAGATGATAAGCACTTAAAAGCAAATTCAAGGAGATATCCATCAAACCTTGAGGTATACATATATTATAGGTAACACATAAGCCTATAGGTATTCCCATGTTACCAAAATATATATTATTCTTGATCAACCTCTTCTAGGGTGCAAGATTTGGTGATAATAAGTACTCTTATAACTCCTAGAATATTGAGAATCTGAGGTGATTATGGGATTATAAAGAGCCTTGATCTAACCCATATCCATTAATATATTTATGATATCAAGAATAATAATGGTTTTATATAGATTTAATGTTTAAAAAAAAAAAAAAAAACCCCTTATACACTCCATAAATATCAAATTTTATAGGGAATGGACTCAATGTATAGAGTATGAAAATACAAAAGTTATTTATAATAAATGTAATATATTAAGTCACATGGTTAATGATTACCCTAAATTGATACAAAATTCTTAGGTGGTTAAATCTATTTGGGCCAAGAAAACAATCCCCAATCCTCTAGATGAATATTCAACCTCATTTAAAATGGTTAAGGGCCCACAATCAAGGACTCTCTAATCTCCCCCTAAGTATAATTCCCTAGGGATTATATACATAGTTTGAAGATCTAAAAATATTAAGGAGGTGACATTTACACCCACTAAAAAACAAATCTCGAACACCAAAGGGGATAACATAACCTAGGGTTTCTTACATGACTCCTAGTTTGATATTGATGTCTATTTATGGTAACTGAAAAAAAGAGCCCACCCTTAAAACATCAAGAGCCACTAAATATCCAAGATATTTTAGATATGATAAATGAAAAATATCTTGGTTCAGTCTTGAGTAGCCCCAAAATTAAAAATAAGAAAGGATCTAGAGGTGTTTAAGATATGATCTGTAGAGTCCCTCTTTTTTTGAGTGATAATGTTGGCCTTCATCTAGCTTCACTCAAAGAGTTACAAGCACCAAAACCAAAGGACATGGATTCTATATTAATGAAAAAGGCAATTCTCCTCATCCAAAACTTTGACAATGGACCAAAATATAGAATAATGATATTTGATGTAGGTAAAAACTAGAAAAGGTAAAAGTAAGATGGATGTGGGAGAGCACCAAAATTCATAGGTAGAACACCTATCTAATTGGTTGGGAAGAAGGAAAAGCTAATGAGATATCCAAGGATAATAGAAAATCCTTAAGAATCACTTCACTAGACTAAATAAATGAAATTCCTATCATAGAATGTGAAAGGGAAAAAAAACCCAATAAATAGAGGGTGTTTAGGAGCTTGCATAAAAGTAATGAACCTATTTTACTATTAATTAAATATATCAAGATGTATAAATAACATTTAATTGATGTATTAATAAGATATGGAAAAGGGATAATTATATCAGTTCAAATTTAAATGGAGCCTCAAGTGAGTTAGCTATTCTACAGAACTCAATAAAATTAGAAGGAGAAGCCCTAATTTGTATCAATAGCCATTTTTTGTATTATTTATAGATAAAACAAACAATTATGAATGGATAATAGCTAATATTTATACCCTAGAATCTAGATCTATCAGGAGGAAACTATGGGAAGATTTAGTTACCTTTAGGAGACTTAGAAAATATTATAAATATTTATTTTCTGGATATTTGAATTCTCCTCTATCCCCACTAGAAAAGAAGGGTGGACTAATGGACTTCATAGAAATCATGGATGAGATGAAAGATTTTATAGTATAAGTAGGCCTCATTGATGTGGACCTCAAATTCAATCCTTTCACATAGTCAAATACAAGACTTATGGATAATTTAAAATAGGTAAGACTTGATAAGGTTTTAGTATCTCTTATTTGGAACATACATTAAACTAGTTCTCTATATTTACTACATAGGATTGTATTGGACCACAAACCTATAGTATTCAAAGGGTAAAAGGTATCCAAACCTAATAACCATCATTTTATATTTAAGAGCATGTATATGTATCACCCAAACCTCCATGATTCCATTAAGTATTAGTGTAGAGAAACCTTCTCAGGGTTTAATATGTACATTCTAGTCAATAAGCTTAATCACCTAAAGATCAAGATAAAATTTTGTACCAAAGAGGTTTTTGGGAATGTTTTTAATCAAAACAAGACCACAGATGATTACCTACTCAATTTGAAATAATACACTTCTATTTATGGATAAAATGAGAAATTCAATTCCCAAGAAAAATATCTTCTCAACAAGTATCAAAACTTTGAGGCCAACTATGAATCTTCTTAGAAATAAAAATATAGATGTCTATGTCTCAAGGAAACTGATATAAACTCCAAATTCTTCCACTATTCAACCTCCAAAAGTAGAAACACAAATAAAATCTCTAAATTGATTCACAAGGATAAAAAAAAGTACAAATATGAGGATGATATAAATGAATAGCTCATTCAATACATCAATAATATACTGAACTAAAATGTCTTTCAATACATCCCCTTAGAAAAGATTATTTTGTAAAATCTTCCCAGGATTATTTTCCTATCATAGAATGTTAAATTTCTCAAGACCCCTTATATGGAAGAGATCAAAGTGTTTATTTTATCCATGGAATGAAATAAGGCCCCTAGGTCAAATGTTTTTCCTCCATTATTCTTCCAATAATTTTTTGACAACCTACATGTTGAATTGGATGCAATGGTATACAAATTTTTTATAGGTGGTTCTATCCTAAAATAAATGAATAATACCTTCCTTATCTTAATTTTCAAGAAACTAGGGTAAAATTAAGTAAATAACTTCAAACCAATCAACATGTGCTCTACTACATATAATATCTACTAAAAACCCTTGTTATAAGGATATAATCTCTCCTAAATAGGATTATTATAGAGCAACATGGGAATTTTGTCTCTAAGAAGAAAATTATTCATGGGATCATCATTATCCATAAAACCTTACACTCTATTTCTAATTCCACTAGACAAGGTATGATCATGAAATTGGATACGAATAAATCTTGTGATAGGGTATTACAGAATTTCTTAAATAATTTCAAAATATTTGGGTTCAATCACATTTTTAGACGACTCATCCATAGTTGCATTGTGACTCCTAAATTTTCTATTTTGATTAATGGAATCTCAAAAGGGTTCTTATCATCTAGAAAAGGAATGAGGTAAATGGATCCTCTCTCCCCTTACCTATTCATCCTTCTTATATAAACCTTTGGAATAAGCCTCTAGGATACTTATGTGTAAGGAATCATCAATGGTATCAAAGTGGCCCAAAACACTATTCCTACCACTCATGAACAGTTTGTGGATGATACATTCCTCCTTGAAGAATCCATAATTATATAATCCAAGGATCTCAATAATGTCCTCTTGGACTATGAGATTGATTTCAATCAATGCATAAACTTCAATAAAATTTCCATCCTTTTTCTAAACACCCCTATCATCCTTGAAAGGAATTTGTTTAATTATGGATTGTCTAATCAATAACCTTCCATCAACTTATCTTAGGATACCACTCTTTAAAAATACAATGTAGTTAGATTTATGTAACTTTTTATTGGATATAATCCAAAATAAACTCTTCAGATGGAAGGGACACTTGTTGACTTAGGAAATAAAATTCCAATTACTCAAAATGTTCATCCAAAGCTTCTCAGTGTTCTTTATTTTTTTATTTTACATTCCACAAGTTGTAACAAATTTAACACAAGTTCCTATGGAGAGGGTCATAAGACAAATTTATATTCCCTCTTATTCTTTAGGAAAATTTTTTTCTTCCCGAAGATAATGGAGGGTTTAGTGGGTTAAAATTTTGAATAGATCCCCCATTTACAAATTGGGCTGGAAAGTCATGAAGGAGGACAAAAACTAGACCCAAATGAGGATGCTTTTATCTAAGAGGAAGGACATAGAGATGGATATAGTATATATAAATCCATCTCTAGTTGTATGATCCTTATACAAAAAGGTGGTAGATGGAAAATTGGTAACTAAGAGAAGGTTATGTTCTAGGATGAGCCTTGGATATTCTAGTCCCCTATTGATTCTAATGCCCCATAAAATAATCTCATCTTAACTTTTAAATCCTCTTGGGGAACTAAGGTCAAAGACTAATAATCTCACATGGGTGGCATCAATTGATGGAAAATTATACAACTAGATTCTAATAATGTATAATTCCTTTAGGAGATTCAAATTATTAATGATAAAATCTAGCTCTTTCATATGCCCATCTTTTCTGAAGAAGATATCCTTATTTCACCTAAGGAAGATAGTGGGGATTTTTTGGTGAAATCAGGTTACCTTGTGGGTTTGGACCAAGATGATGAGTGGGACTATTTGAGACCTCTTTAGATTAAAATAATTACTCTTAAATTCAACATCCTTTTCTATTTGGCCACTCAAGATAAAATACTAACTATAGATAATTTGGTTAAGCATGGGTTGACAATCCCAAATAGGTGTTCCCTTTGTAGATCCTCTAAAGAATTGGTTCATCACATTTTGTTTAAGTTTCCTTTTAATTCTAAATTCCTAGAGCTATTCTTCTATAAGTTCAAAGTGGCTTTGATTATACCTAATTCCATTATGGATCTAATAACCCAATGGAATCCATTATGGAAGCTACATTCCCTTTCTTTCTTGTGGCACCTCACTCTTCCCCATTGGTTTCAGGAAAATTGGAAAGCTAGGAATGTCTACATTTTATCTAACATTAGGTATGATCCCATGTCAATTTTCTTCAAAAAAATTTATGTTATCATGAATAAATAGAAGTCCTTTATTCCTATGGATAAAGACACTGGTTCAAAGGATGACCTTTCCATCTTCCTCAATTGGAGCTTAAACTAAGAGGTTGATTTTTCTAAGTTGAAATCTAATATGAGTTAGATTAAATGGTTTAAACCCCCAAGGGGCTAGTTAACTCTAAAATTTTATGGGGCTTCAAAGGGTAACCCAAGCATTTTAGGGAGAGGGGGAGTTATCATGGACATAGAAGGTGGTAATGGTTGATTACACATGTCCAATGTGGTTATAGACTAACCATATGGTGGATAAAAAAATAACTCTATAGGGAATTAAATTTTTATCCCAATCCAAGATAAAAAAATCTTGAGATATAAGGAGAGTCTCTTAAAATTTTGAATACTCTTCTAGGTGAAATAACCCCTTCTTATACCATCAAACTAGCTATATAAAATGTTAAGTGTCTCCTAAATATCTTTAAAGAGGTCACCATTAGTCATATTTTTATATAAGGTAATATGTTTTTAAATATATTTACCAACCTAGGCGTTGGGAACCCCTCACTATTCATTTGGCATGAAACCACCATCTTCCCCCTAAACCTAGTTGATGTAATTCATAATGATTCAAACATCATGTCTTGAGATGCATTGAATTCTGTCACATGTGCGAGTTATTATTTAAAATAATCAAGATTTATTTCCCACTCTCTCTATTGATCATAATATCTAAGGGAAGGTATTCGTATCCCATACTGATGGGACAAATCATGACATTAGTTATTGTATCATCTAATTCAAAACTTGAAACCTCTCTGCAAGGAACTTGACATGCAAAAATCCATTTTAGAATGGTTGGGGGATATAGAAACAAAAATGGGTGGTGATAGATAAATACTTAAGCCTATCTCATGTGTTGAAGTTTAAGGAAACCTAATAGTTTAGCAGTAACTGTAAAAAGGTGGGCTTTCAAAATTCATGTAGTGTATTATCAAAAATGTTGCTAAGATGGCCAAGGATTTTGATTTTACATGGAATAAATGATAAGTTCACATATATGGTTTGAAGATCATGATAATATAAGAAATCGTCGAAAAAACTATGGGTATGACCTATGAAGGTGTAAAGGCATACATATATAAAAATTGGAATCTTAAATTGACATAAACTTTCTCCAAAATAGATGTACTCAAAATTGAGAAAAAATATCCCCAAGGAATAATCTACCTAGATGCGGCTAAAAGTTTATCTCTATATTATGAATGATTTCACATTTCAAGGTAAGTTCAAAATGATATTATCCCATCACCTATTAGTTTTGAATCATTTTATAGGGCACAAAATCAGCCTCCCAATTTTTCTTTTAAAATCACTATAAATTTCTACTTTAACATTTCAAATAAACTAGACAGATAACATTATCCATCAATGCTTAATATTAATCTTGGTAAAAAATCGGATGCACTAAGGGGGGGAGATGTGTATTTTATTTTGAGTGATAAAGACGGTTTTTTTGGAGGAGGAATCTAGTAACCTAGAAAATTATGAGATGGATTACTTATTTGATAACCCAAAGACCATCTCCCCCTTAGCCAACATCCAACCTATAGAGTCCTATATTTACACAAAGTCTTTAAAATGTAAGGGAATACCTTTAACCATTAGGGGAAAGAAACCCAAATCTATCATTATAATTTGGACTAATAAGGATGGTAATAATAAGGAGGAATAATGTGATCTTGAAGATCCCTCCTGGGACTATAGGAGGAAATTAAGAGAATTTGATGAAAAATTGTAAGAAGTAGGTCAGTCCATAGATGAACCAATTGAGGAATGGAATACTATGAAATATGATAGTGAAATGGTTACGATGGAATTGGATAACCTTACAGTAGGGAAAGGGGAAAATCTAGTTGAAGAAGCTAAGGTTAAGATCCCTTTGAAGGAGAAATGTATGAGTGACATTTATTCCCAATCCCCACCTAAGATTAAAACTATTTCAAAAGGACTAAAGCCACACAAAACACCCACACAGGCAAGAAGAATTTGTAAAATCAAATAAGAAAGGCCTGAAGGGATTGGTTGAGGGCCTAAGCAAGCATACTAGGGGAAGGATTATGAAGGAAATACTAAAGAACAATACATGTAAGTTGGAGCGTGTTACACCTGAGGAACTTGTTGACTTTAAGGAGTCTTCTAACTAAATTATTACTAATCTTCATGATTTCCTATTTTTTTATTCTATCTATATTTTTATTTTATGTAAGGTTAATGGTGTTTATCTTATATCCCTCTTTGATGGTGATCCAGATGGGTTGTTTGTTTCATGATTAGTTTTTACTATTTTTCTTATACTTTATGGTTGTAAGAGCCTTGTAAAACCTTATCTTTTTACCCCATAAAATATAAAAAGAGGTGTTATAATTTAATTTAATTTTTACTTGACTCATATAAAAGAGTGTCTAATTTGGTGAAATTACTCTCAAAATTGTGTAAGTATTGTGTCAAGGATATAATTCAAAAAATCATACTTGGAAATTATTTGATAGCCTAAAATTTTGACCCGAACTCAAAACTCATGAGTTTTTATGAAATTAATGGGAAAATTTCTAACCAATTTTAAAAACATATATATTAATAAAATAAACTTAATTAACATGTAAAACATTTTTAATTGACATGAGAAATGAATGTAGATAATGTCATAAGTATAATTATATTTTATAAATATATGAGTATGAACCACTATCAAAATAAATCACTATAATATTATAAATATCTAGATACTTTTTGAAATTAGAGGCCTATCAATAATTACAATATAATAATGTGTATAAATAAAAGCACATGAAGGATAAGAGGACATATAAAAACTCAAATATCTCAATCCAATGGTATTGTTTTATATGAAAATCATGTACAACTAAAATTTAACCATAACATCAAGGTAAAATGATATGTCATAAGTTAAAATTATATAAAAATGTTAATCACCATTCAATCCCAAAATAAAACCATGAATTATACTTTAACCATTGATTTATACATCTTAAAAAACATAGCTCCACTGACTATGTAGTTATATTCATGAATCATAAGGAAATAATTTAGAGAAAAATTCAAATAAATAAACATAAATAAACATAAAATATTTTTCCATTTTTTAAGAAAAAGTACAATTTTTTGTCTAGTAACTATTATAATTACTTGAAAAAATAGTGATGTATTTGTCTTTCTCATCTCACAATTTAACTTAAGATATATATTTTTAACATTGACTAAATCATGATTTATCTCCAAGTTCTAGTGATTTCTAAATCTATGGTTAGGAAATCGATTTAAAAACTTCTTTGGGTGTCAAATTTCCAAATAGAGTCATTTTCAATTTTATTGAGGTTATAAAGGATCATTTTCCTACTTCTACTTTTACATCCTCTTCCTTCAAGATGCCTATGGATTAAATGATTTTTTGCAAGTTAAGGTTAAAATTATGATCAAATATGAAAAAAAAACTTGTGAATGAATATAAAATCCTAATATTAGTTGTTTTTCCTAATACCCAATAAACATAATCAATTTTAGAATATGTACCACTAAATGACTTTATGGGTCACCTTTTTTCCTCACAAGGTTTGTATTCCTATTAAAAAAAATTACTTTCCTTGGGTAATGATTTCTATGAACTCCAAATAAAATTTCCACCATAAACAATATAAGTATCATGTTTAGGTAATTCTTAGATAGGATTATGCTCAAATTGGAGATCAATAACAAAACATTATAATTACCTAAACATTATAATTACCTGGTGAATATATAGTTATAATCCACACCACTATAGGTTTAAACCCTATTGTATAACTGAAGGATAATGACTTATTTTTCACCCGAGAATTCCAAAAAAACATGAATATGCTTGATGATATGAAAAACATAATAGAGGTTATAATCTAATCATCTTAAAAATACAATAATCTATTCATTTTTCCTTTCTTATTTTAAACCAAATGAAACAAATTTTATCTAAAATTTAAGAGTAACGAAACTAATGAAGTAAAAAATTAAGAAAATGAGAAATCTAACCTTTTTGTTCCAAAATTTTCCCAAAACCAAGTGTTATGAAAATATCATCTTGTAGTTGAATGATTTATATCTAGAGAGTTTGACAAAAATGTTCCACTATCATCTTGATAAGATGAGATAATACATAAAAAAACTATACAAACTTAATGTATAATTATTCAATATGCATATATTAATCATATAAAACATAAAAATTAAGACTACACCCAAAACAATTATATGTAATCCAATATATTATTGCTTTTGGGAATAGTTCATTCCTTACTAGGTTTACAAATTTAAGATGTATGTAATAAAAATATACAACCTTAAGATAAAAACACAAAATAATCAAGGTGCGAGATAAGTAATCTTATGTAATTATTAAAAATCCACTCCTATGGATTCTTACTAGCACTCTAGGGATTGTTTCAATAGGTAACTAGTGTTTTTACGAACATTTCAATGTAGGGTTTCCAGGTGGGTACCTAGATACACTATAAAATATTTTTTTGTTTGATGTTTAAAGAACAAAGTATAATGACAAAGTAAAAAAATAATAACATGAGTTTTAAAATCCAAAAATTAAAATTAAATCCATACAAAAAAATTATTATTATTAATTTTCCTCTTTTTCTTCACTAGAGGTCAAAGGCCAGAGGTTAGAGAATAAAATACATGTCATAGTCATTTTTATATTTATTATTTTTCATATTTTTCTTCCCAAATTACATGTTCTAAGTGTTTTTGTCATCGTCAATGGTTTTACTATTGTGATTTTTCATTTTTATAATCTCAATGCCTTCCCTACTCTAAATCTTTCCCTTCCTTTCCATTTATATGTTCTCCTAGTTTCCTCTTCCAATTTTTTTTTTTTTTGCAATTTATATGTTTTAATGTGTTTTTCATAGTAATGAAATACCTATTTATTTTATTTTTTTATATTTAATTTTAGGTTATCCTTATTTATTTTTTAGTTTATTAGTTTCATTTTTTATATTTTTATATTTTTTTAGTTTTGTATTTAATTTGTCATATTGTTATTTATATATAGAATTTAAATTTATATTGGTTTTTTTTATGTTAGGTTAGTTATTTTAATATTTTTATTTATTTATTTATTATAATTATTCTGAGAGGTGTAACATATAATGTCAATGGGGAACAAGTTCTCGTGTCATGATCATGTACATAAAAACTAAAATACACTCGTCATAGTTTAAATTATTTATTTTAATAGATTATATCAAATGAAAGGTTAAATTTTAAATATACCATAATATAATTTAAACGATTATAATAAATTTATATATTATCTTAAAATTTTATTTATTCTATTACGAATTATATTAACATTTGATGGAAATGTTTAATAATTAATCATCATTAAAAATTTCATGACATGCAAAGTCAACCATCAAATTTAGTTATTAATGAGTAAGGTGGTCTTATAAATTAATATATACCAAATATTTATGTATCCACATTTATATAAATAGATCAAGGCAACATGAATTTGTAAGACCCCTATTTTCATAGTTCTTACTTTAGACATTTTGTTATTATACACACGTATTGATATGACATGCTCTGTATAGATTGAGACACAATATGTTATTCTTACCTTATGTTAGAAAATTAATTTTATATGTATGATGATGTTATCTTACATTATATTAGTTTTCCATAAAAATTATTATTATATGCATACTACAATAGTTATTTTTATTAGGCATATGTTTAATTATATAGATGTTTAGATGATTGTTATGAGTTTATTACCATTGAGATGTTATGCCTTGGATATTTCATGTGATCTTTTTTTTATGAAGATCACTTGTATTTCTTACATTTTCATCTTCAAATATCTAGGTTACTGAATTTTACATGTTAGTGTATGTGAAATTGATATGGGAGGCCAACAAGGGAATTCAAACTACACTAAGCATGAGTGCATCATTAGTTTAATAGTGTAATGACTACTTTATTTCCTAAAATATAAAACCAATACTAGTTTTCTACCTAGAACTAGTTTTAAGCTATGAAATAAAGGTTTTGAATATATGGATGGAGTGAAAATTAGTGATGGGAAAAATTTTATCCACTAATTAAAGCATTGATGTAGACCAATATATATATGTACAAACCTATCGATAAAATAATGTAGAAACTTGGTTTATAAAATACACTACCTTCATTAATTTTCAACCTAGGGTGAATTGAGCTTGACAAGATGTCAAATTGTATGTGAAACACTCATTCATTTGTTTATATTTATCAATTGTAGACAGGTAACACACTTTATATAAAGTAAATCACATAAATAGAAAGTGCAGAAAAGTAATTAACACTTGAAAGTATTGAATAGATAAAATGAATTAAAATATCTATGCTATAATATTCCTTTAAGATATTTAATAAAATACATTAATCATAATTATGGAAAAATAAACTTTAACTCACACATGTAAAATTAAAAATAAATGAATAAATACTTTCACATAAACCAATGACTATTCTAATCAGTTAGGAACTTAACTAAAACTCTTTATGAGGAGCTCCTCTTTATATGCATTTGAGTTCCAATCCTTCCCTTATATATAAATGATTTCAATTAAAATCACTTGATTCCATTCATAATCTTGTATAAATTAATTAGTGTTACAACAAACGTTACATAACTTAACATAGTAAACTTTAACTAATATTCAATCACTATTATATATCATCCTTGGCCTATGCCCTACTACATTAAATACAAATTTGGTCACCTTTATTTTTTCAAGAAGAAAATACCTAAGTTAGGAATACAAAACATATTTAAGTAATGCATACTAACTATGAGATTGCTTCCAACAATGACATTGAGAAGAAGACATAATGGCAAGGTGTTATGTTTGGAAGTTGGGATGACAAAGAGGTACGGTCCAATAATAGATGACCATTGTAAAATATTTCAACCATAATATATTCAAGATCCTATATTTTAAGATCTATATTTTAACTTCCTCAACCATTTATCAATAACTAAATATGTCATTAAAACTACTATAGGTTGAAACAACTATCCAACAATTTCTATAGGCTGGTCTTGGAAACCTACAAGTTGCTAAAAATAGTCATTAAAATTTTCATTTCTCCACTAATTATATCTTAAATTCACCCAATTGATATGGGCTGGCTGTTTCTAGTATATTTATGATAATACTGCCTAGTTTTCTATGGGTTATCACTACCTATATTACTATGGGTTGTCATTAACTAAATTACTATAGGTTATCAATACCCAAATTTCTATGGTTTATCATTGTTAAGATTGTTATGAGCTACCACTACCCAAATTATTATGAGATATATATTTTTTTAAAATATTTTAAAACACATGATATTATAAATAAACTAATATAATAAATATTGGCCATTTTGGCCCACATACCAAGCTTCTACCTAGTTTGAATAGATGAATAGGGTCCTAGTTATTGAGTGGATTAGGTGGCTTAGAAGTAGGCTAAACATTGAAAGTGAACGGATCTAAGTAGGTTTTCATGGTATTGAGTAGTTGTATAAATAGGTTTAAAAGAAGCCTAAGTTACACCTTTTTGAATTTTGGCCAAGTATAGCATTTAGATTTCCTTCAGAGGAAGTGTTCCACATAAATCCTATAATAAAAGAATAATTATTATTTATTTTAGGAGTTGTGTTTCAAGATTTTTTCTTAAGTGTCAGGAATTGTTTTAGAATTTTTTTCCAAAACATTTTCCCCAAAGGGTCACTTCCTTGAAGAGGCCCCTTTTCAGAAGTTTTGAAGGGTAATTTTGAAGCCATGTATCCAAAATAATTTTCCCAAAGGTGTATTCTTTGATAAAGTGGACTTTTGAAAAAAATATTTAAGGATATCTTTTTAAAGTAAAGTGGCCAAGACAATTTCCCTGAAGGGTCATTTCTTGGGAAAATGGTCCACTTAAAAGTTTCAATGGGAACTTCTACATAAAAGTGGTCTGATACAAAATTCTCGAAGGATTTTCCAACAAAGTGTCCTATGCACTTTTTTTTAAGGGTATGTTTCAAATAAATTGGTTTAAAACAAAAATTATGAAGGATATTTTCCTTGAAAAAGTGTCCTATACCTTTTTTCAAAAGGTCCTTTTTACAAAAAAGTGTCCCAAACACTTTTTATAAAGGGTGATTTTCTTCACCAAATGGTCCAGTGTAATTCTTTCAAAGGGTCTTTTATTTTTAGGAAAGTGACCAAGGTAAATTTTTGAAGGGAACTCTTCAAAGTTTTGAAGGGTATCTTTGGGAGAGGTTAGTCCTTTATGAAATTCTTGAAGGGCACTTTTTCAAGCAAGTTTCCCAAACAATTTCCTTGAAGGGTAATTTTCCTAGGGAAATGGTCCAATGCATAAATTTTGAAGGACACGTTTCTTGGGCTAGTGTTCTCTACAATTTTCCTAAAGGATATTTCTAAAACAAGGTGGACCAATACAAATTTTTGAAGGGTACTTTTCAAAGTTTTTAAGGGTGCTTATCTAAGGGTAAAGGACTATTTCAAAAGGGTTGAAAGTTCATTCTAATGACACAATTCCTTTGAAACTTTTGTCCTGTAGCAAAAGACTAAGGAAAAATTCCTTTAGACATTTTATCCAAGATAGAGATCCCAAAGACATTAATTATTTCAAACATTTTATCTTAAGAAATTTCTCAAGGTAGAGATATGGAAAGATATTTCAATTGAAGAAAATGTTCCACATAAATCCTATAAGAATTGTCTAAAAGGTTAAAAAGAAATAAACCACAAAATTTGTGATCTAGGTAGGTTTACAAACATCAAGTTTGGGCCTCAATAAATAGATGTTTGATTTCAAAAGTCTAGGATAGCCTCACAGACATCAAATTCAAGCCCCAATAAATAATTATTAAAGTTTAAATATCTCAATATAGTTGTGTAGACATCAAGTTTCCCCCCCGCCTACAAGTAGTCATTTAGATTCAAAAATCCAAAGATGTTTATGTCGATATCAAAATAGAGCTCGAGAAAAATCTATCTGTGCTTAAATTTAATAGTCTATGGTATGTCATTTTCATTCTACAAGATGAAAAATGATCATCGATAGAATATTAAATTTAAATATATAGCAAGATAAATATTATTGAACTTAAAATTGATGGTATCATGACCATAAATGATGGTTACACAAACATCATTTGATGGGAGCAAGGACATCAATTTTAGGATGATGAACTAGTCACTAGATTTCAAATGGTGGGTCTTGGTAGATAGGATAATGAGTATCTAGATCTAACAATGAGTGGAAAAAGATAGGATAATGGGCTTAGATCAGATCAATAGTGCATATTCAATCATAGATTACAGATCAATGGCACATGAGTAGGTCAAAGAGTTAGTAAATCTCAAGACCAAAGGCATGATGGATAAGTGAAACAAGTGCATTGGTCTTAGAAAAGGATATATAGATTATGTTCATTTTCCTTTAAAAAATATGGTAGTGTGAGTAAGTATTAAGAGTCAAGGATTTGAGTTAGTTCTTGATGACCAATCAAAGCAAAGTAGAGCCCAAATGACTTAGACAAAGGTCAAAGAGTTAGTTTTCAACCAAGGTAAGCTAACATGAATGGAGCCAAGATCAAAATCAATATAGATTGGGATGAGAGTGGATATTTTAAGATTAGGTAGTGTCATTAGGGACCTACAGAGGTAGACATGTAGACTTTAATGATCGTCACCAAATCTAGGTTCATAAAAATGGCCCTTATCCCCACTTGGGCATATATCAAAAAACCAATCATGAGTACTTTTACATTATGGAAAAATGAAAGTGACTTGATCCCACTATACTAGATGCCATGGGGTATCAAAAATAATATATTGTAATAATGTAATGAACTAGAGTGACCTAGACCAATCAAGAAGGGTTTGAGTGAGCTTAATTTTGGTGATAGTTGTAACAACTTTTCAAATGGATTTTAACTCATTTAATTCCCTTTTAATCACCAAAATTACCCCTTCTTACTTCCCTTCTACTTAAATAGATTTTTAACTATTGTTTTCTATCCCTCAATCTAGTATAATTAGACTCTACTAGAATTGTATTCAACACCTCGTAGACTAGTGAATAGAGTATCATGTAGTCATTTTTATAATCTTGATTAGTGTTATGTGTTTGTTTAATATGAAACTATGAATTTTATCTTCCTTTTTTATGTCCAAAATCAACCTAAGTACTAGAAATCTTATTTTCATGTCATATAGTGTGTCTCAACATTGATCTCTCAAAGATATAGTGGACAACCAAACTTGATTGTCTTTAACCAGACCTTATTTTCATTGCTCCCTAGTCTAAGTGCATCAAATAGACCTATATAAAAAATATTGTTTCATAAAAGCATAATAATCATTGCATTATTTTCTTTCATATTTCATTAGTGTGTTAAGGATTCCAAGCTTAAGAGTGGGCCTGATAAATTCTTGGTGCATCACCACATAATAGAGTACCTTTTATTTTATGAAAAATCCTTAACTCTTTTCACCCCAACTCATTTTTAGATTGTAGAAATAAAGGTATAAATTATAAAATCTGAGGAGCTAGCCTCATAAAAAATCTTAGAGGTCTGGTCTAGATATAGGCAACCCATATCCTTAGACCATTCCCATGTTAGTCTAGATATGGGTTAGACTTGAATGAAACTAACCCCTATTTAGTGTGATATATAGATACCTAATAGTTTTGGCATGCCTGGTGGGACCACTATTTTTGCATATTTGTGTATAGTAGTGTGTTTTAGAATTTCATTTTTAGATTTGTATAATTTTCATGCCCCCTATAGTTACCACAAGATCCGCTACAAAAGGGAAGGAAGTAGATCTTTCTAAGCTACCTTTACCATCAACAAAGAAAAATAAATCCTTTCATTCAAATCCTACACCTACCCCTCTTGTTCCCCCTACTGTTACCTAAAATCCTCCTATTCAAGCCAACATTGTTTATCCAAACATTATTATAAACCCCATACCTCAAATGGATATTCCTAGAAGGCAAGCCTTTGTTCCATTCAATGGTGGTAGTCCTCTAAGTCTTACTCAATGGGATGATATTCCAATCTTGGATTGAAAGTCTCTTACCTATTATATAGGGGAAAACCTAGTTACTCCTATATACCATATTACAAATCTTACTAACCATTGTTCATTACATCATGTAAATTAATAAAATGTAGAAATGAGGTTATTATAAACCTATTTTAAAGGGAAGGCACTTCAGTGGTATAAAGGATTGGCCCCTGCATTAATCAATAGCTAGGATGACTTTAGAGAGGTCCTATGCAATAACTTTGAAGACAAGAGTGATCATCTTTCACTGGTGGAATAACCTACAATGATTAGACATTCAATCATAAATTCATGGTGGATTTCAACTACAGATTCTAGAAGACATGGAATAGAATTCCTATAGTGATCAAGCCTACACCCAACTATTATTTTCTTACTATTTGAAGGCTCTCAACCTGGATGTAGTTGTAATGACTTAATCCATTGGAGGGAACACCCTACTTAGAGCTTTTGAATGACTAATTATGGTTTAAAATTAACTTATACAAGTAGGAAACTTGGATCTAAGGTTACCAATGCCTCTTTTCCTAGAACTATATCCTCCTACCCAAACTGTTACTCCAATTCTAGAATCAACAAAGATTTATCAAGTAGAAGGTAAGCAAATTGATAGACTAGGGAAGATAGAGAGTCTTCTCAAATCCCAAAAAAATAAGTTGGTTGCAATGGAAAGGTAATAAGCTCCACCATACATGCCATACAAAAATAATAATCATAATTTATAGTATAATAGGCTAACCTATCAATCTAATCATCAAGGATGGGGGTAGAATCCTCAGTCAAGGTAATACAATCCTAATGCTCTAAGTAATTATAGATATATTGTGTGAACTCATAAAAACTATGCTCAAGAAGGTCCATGGTAATTAGAGGGATATTATAATGAAATGGTGATAACCAATACTAAATACATGTGTCAATACCTTAGTTGGTAGCATGATATTTCATTTTAGATTCATAACATGATGCTTATTTGACCACAAGACCCCTAAATGAATCAAGACAAAATTCCTATTGTGTCATGATCAGAAGCTCAAAGCCAACAATAAGGGAGCATGGGTGTAACACTATATAATACCACATGCATGAATTTACAAGGGAAATATGTATTTGAGCATGTAGTAGCCAATATGGGACAAACTTCATAGAGGAAAAATGAACTAGCTATAAGTCAGACCAGGGATAAGAAGAGGATGCTAGAGGACAACTTAGGGAAATCTAAGGTTTCTACATCATCTCCACAAACTAGTCAACAATATAATTTTTTAGATGTATCTACTATGGATCCTAAAAATTAACAAGTTCCCCAACCTCATAGATAGCAGTATAGGTCCCCTTTCATTCCTCATGTTACTCAAATGCCAAGTGATGCTTCTAACTCTAATGAATAATTCAAAGGTACTAGTATATTCGTTAATATTATAGACCATTTGAAGAAGGATAATGTAATTATGTCCATGTATGATTCTTTATCTATCCTGAGGAAAAAGGATATTATCCATTTAATAACTCTCTAATCTCTCTTATGGGGAAAAGGTAGCTGATAAAGTGAATGTTGTTTTAATTAACAATAGCCAGCCTAACCAAGCCCCTAGCCAAGTCCCCAATTAAGTTCCAAGCACAAGTCAATCTCAAAATGTCATTCACCCTTATAAAGTTGTTGTTCATCCCCCTTTTTATATTTTAGTCATCATATGGGATTGTTTATTACACAATTGCATGATTGATTCAGGTGCTTCAACCTCAGTGATGCCTAAAGCCATAGCAAACAAGATTAGGATCAACTATGTGCCTAATAAAAAGGGTGTGATCCAACTATATGGATCCCCCAATAAGATATTAGGCATCTTAAAATATCTATAAATTACATTAGCTACCTATCCAAAAAATTTCATTAAGAAAGATGTAGTGGTCGTAAACCTACCTCTATATTTTGTCATATACTTGTCTAGGGACTTTACTGCTAAGATTGGGGGATGTTTTTCATCTATTTGGTAATATATGTTTTTTATATATAGGTATGGAACCAAAGTCATCATAAGGTCTGAGCTATCGCTAGGATCTACCTAAAACTATAAATGCCCAAAATTTTAAAATACTAATTATGCCATATTTGAAGAGGTTGAAGAGAATATTGAATATAAACCCCATAGTCATCTAGAATAAATATCAAATTTGTACTTGGATGAGTCTAAAGATGATAACCATGGACTTGATCCTTATATAAAAATTGAATATACAAACTTAGGAGTGTACTGTATTCATGAGGAAGGTGGTGTAATACATTCCTTAACTAACACAACTCAAGAAGAGGATGGCATATGGACTTTATTATTTGATGGCTCAAGGTCAAAGAATGAAAGTGGAGTGGGAGTGATGCTGATTTCACTCCTAGGTCAAAATTACCATTCTTATGCAAGACTTGAATTCAATTTTACCTCAAAATAGTTGAATATGAAGCTCTTTTGCATGGTTTCCAAGAAGCAAAAAAGAGAGGTATATAGCTCCTCAAGTTCAAGGGTGATAGTGAACTTATGGTGCAACATGTGAGAGTCATAAGTTCATTCAAGAGTCAACATATAAAATCCTATAAGCACTAGGTATGGTACCTCATGGAATATTTCTTAGAATTTGATATCTAGTCCATACCAAGAGAAGAAAACCAACATGCAAACATACTTGCTGCCATTAGTTCCCAATATGAGATATTAGGAGTCAAAGGTAGCCAAAGCCAAGTTAATGTTAGTATTATATGTAGATCAGATATACTTAAAAATGAGGTGAGTTGGAAAGTCTTTGATAATGATGATCAAATCATATATTTTCTAATGCAAGAGGTAGAATTCTACCATAAGAATAATTACAAGTTCCAAAATCAATATGATGATCAAATAGTATAACTAGGATCTAATAAGCTTCCTAAAGGTCTTGTAACATTATAAATAATCTTCAATGAATATGAAGAAGTAAGAAAATTTAAATCCTACATCTCAACTAAGGAAGAACACTATGAAAAGATAGATATCTTTAAGGGCAAGTTGTTGAAGCTTGGAAAGGTCTATACAGTAGAGGAAAGATCTCTATTTGTTGCTTTGTGCCAAGAATTTTTTAATCTATTTTATTGGGAGTAAAAATAATTTAAAGGGTTTGACCCCAAACTTACATATTACATAATTAAATTATAAAGCAATGTCAGGCCAATCAAGAAAAAATAGAGGCCAGTCAACCCAAGAGTGGAGGATCTCATGAGAAGAGAGCTCTATAAATTGATCGAATCTAGAATAATATTTCTAATTAAGGATTCCTCTTAGGTGGTAAACCTTGTGCCAATGAAGAAAAAGAATGGAATGGTTCAGTTATGTGTTGACTTTAGGGACCTCAATAAGGTGTCCCTAAAGGACCATTACCAACTACACTTCGTGGATCAAATTTTGTAAAAGGTGGAAGGTTCTCATTACTTGATGGCTATTCTAGATATAATCAGATCATGGTGAAAGAGGATGGTAGGCATACAAATACCTTCACTATAAAATGGGGCACTTATGCATATTATAAAATGCCTTTCAGACTCTCCAATGCTGGATCCACCTTCCAAAGAGAAATGGATGTTGCTTTTCATGGTCTTTTGAATGACATGGTTTTAGTTTACTTGATGCTATAAGAGTTTTCTCAAATAATCCTAATGATCATCTAACACATTTGAGATCTATTTTTGATATATGTAGACAATTTAGAGTTTCTTTGAATCCAGAAAAATGCATTTTTTTCATGCATAAAGGAATATTTTTGGGACATGTGATGTCCAAATCTAGTCTTTCCATTGATATAGAAAGGATAAAAGTAATCCTTGATCTATCACTACCCAAACACAAGAAAGGGTTGTAGAGCTTCTTTGGCAATATCAATTTCATTTGGAGGTTCATTCTAAGCTTTGTAGAGATGGTCAAGCCTCTCACTCATATTATGAGAAAAGGAAAGAGTTCACATGGACAAGAGAAGGTAAGAGGAGCTTTGAGGCTATATCTCATGCCCCCATTCTATTAAATCCATATTTCAATAACGAGTTCTATCTATATGAATTTTCCACATTGGATACAATTTTAGCTATGCTCATGTAGTAGAATGATCAAGGTCTGGATCAACCCATTGCTTTCTTTAGCCAAGACTTGGAGGGTTATGAATAAAGATATAGATTTATTGAAAA
This sequence comes from Torreya grandis, assembly GCA_037957365.1. NCBI lineage: Eukaryota > Viridiplantae > Streptophyta > Pinopsida > Cupressales > Taxaceae > Torreya > Torreya grandis. The sequence goes on from JARHVA010002962.1 coordinate 43,806, forward strand.
ACATGTGCTTTTTATTGTAATAAGTTTGAAGATATTCAGGCATCTAGTTTTAAATAGTAATATCATACTAATGGTGACTCATCCAAGTGTGAAGGATTTTATCCTCAACAGAGACTTGAACAAAAATAAAGACAGGTGGGTCACTAGGTGTATGGAGTATGACATTGAGGTTAGGATCACAATGCTAGTCTAAGGAAAGGGATTATGAGAACATTTTGTTGATGTGAGAGAATTAAAAGAGACAATCTTATTAATTCAAGACACTAAATAGGAAGATGAAGCTACTCTTCCATCTAGTTAGACACAAGATGTTACTATATTTATCTAATAAAGAGAACGTCCAGTGAATTTCAATGCATAAATAAGAGGACACTTTAGGCTACAATTAGTGCCATACATTTTGATTGATGAAGTGATATTCAAAAAAGACATTGGAGTTATGCTCTTAAGATGTGTTTAAACTAACAAATTTAACAATCTTCTCAAGAAATTTCATCATAGTCCTCAAAGAGGCCATTTTGTAACCAAGACTAAAACTATAAAAATAATCAAAACTAGTTACTTTTGGCATAATTTATTCAGATATTCACATGCATGGGTGAAGAAGTGTTTAAAATGTTCCATGTTTATAGGGAAATCAAAGCTAGTTGTTATTCCATTCAAGCCTATTCAAGTTAAGTAGCCTTTCATATAATAGGGTTTGGCCTTCATTGACATGATTAATCCTCCATTCAATGTTGACCATAAGTAGGTATTGACAACCATATACTACTTCACTATATGGGTGGAAGTAGTTCCCTTGAAATAAGCAAATGAAAAATTTGTACTTGAGTTCTATGAGAGCCTAGTCACCCATTTTAGAGAACCATCCACCATAATATTAGACAATACTTTGGTATTTATTAGCATAAAGGTATGTGAGTGGGATCTTGAGTAGGGTATCTATTTTACATCTTCATCTAATCATTATCTATAAGTTAATGGAATATCTGAGTCCAGTAATAACAACTTTATTCAAATCATTAAGAGAACAATGGAAGATAATTAGAGATCTTGGCACACAAAGTTAAAGACTACCTTATGGGCTGATAGAGTCACCTCCAAGAAGGAAATTATAAACTCACCTTATATCTTAGTCTATGGAAGAGAATCAAGGATACCAATTTCATTGGAGCTTCTAGCTTTAGAGCTTGTACACCAACTAGAGCTTCTAGAAAGTAATGCAATGGAGATCAGAATAAATGAACTAAGATAAGAGGAAACAAGGGATGATTCCATGCATACCATGTGATCTAAACAATAATAATTCAAGATGAAATTTGATAAAATAGCTTCATTTAAGACATTTCGACAAGGTGACATAGTCCTCAAATGGGATGAGGACCATGCAAAACTAGGAAAACACTCCAAGTTTGATAGCATTTAGAGTGGACTCTATGTCATCATAGGCTGCAAAGAGAGAAATGATTTTGAGCTTACCAAATTGAATGAATAGGTCCTTCACATCCCTATAAATTGGATGTATCTCAATTTTTTATATTAGTCTCATATCTTTCCCCTTGTACATTAGTATGTAGATTTGTTCTTTTCCTCCAAGTACTTTTGCACATTTTAATTTTTAGTTGTTATATTCCTAGTTTAGGTTATTTATTTATCTTTTGCTGATTTTTTGTTTTTATCCCTCCCCATTACTCCAATAAATGTTTCTATAAGCTAATCAATGTCTATTTTTAAGTAGTTTTTCATTTAAGCAAGCTTGATAAAGGTTTGGGTTCCATGATTAGCAGGCTGGTCAAGCCAGTTGAGTCACCAAACTTATTGGTAATTTTAGTCACATACCAAGCTTCTACCTAGTTTTTATAGATGAGAAAGGTCTCAATTTTTTAGTGCATCAAGTGTATTATAAGTAGGCTCAATCTTACAAGTGAAGCAATCCAAGAAATTTTTCATGGTATTGACCAGTTGTAGAAATACGTCCAGGAGAAGCCTCGGTTACACCTCTCCAAATTTTTGCCAAATATAGTATTCAAATTTCCTTTAGAGGAATTTTTCCACATAAATCCTACAACAAAATCTCAAGGCTTAATTGTTTTGGGATTTTTGTCTCACTTTATTTGGCTAAGTGTTGGAATTATTTTGAGAGTTGTGTTTCAGGATTTTTGCTTAAGTGTCAAGAATTGTTTCAAAAAAATTTGTCTAAAAAAATTTCCCCAAATGGTCATTTATTCAAGGAGGCCCCTTCTTAGAAGTTCTGAAGGGCAATTTTGAATCCAAGTGTTCAAAACACTTTTCCCCAAAGGCACATTCTTTGAGAAAGTAGATCTTTGCAAAAATCTTGAATGATATATTTTTGAAGTAAAGTTGCCAACATAATTTCCCTAAAGGGTCATTTCTCAAGAAATTGGTCCACTTCAAGGTTTATAAGGGCACTTATACAATAAATTGGTTTGATAAAAAATTCCCAAAGGGTATTTTTCTATCAAAGTGTCCTATGCACTTTTTCCAAAGGGTATCTTTCAGAGAAATTGGTCTAAAATAGAAATTTTGAAGGATATTTTCCCTAGCTAAGTGTCATTCTAAGGACACAATTCTTTTGGGAAAATTGTCCAAGTTAATTTTCTTGAAGGAATGATTTCTTTAGAAATTTTTGTTCTGAAGCAAAAGACTAAGGCAAAATTCCTATGGACATTTTGTACAAGATAGAGATCCTAAAGACATGAATTATTTCAGACATTTTTTTGTAAGAATTACTCAAGGTAGAGATATGTAAAGCTATTTCCTTCAGAGAAAGTGTTTCACACAAAGCTTGAAAGAATTGTACAAAAGGTCTAAAAGAAATACCCCACATAATTTATGATCTATATAGGAGCACAAATGTCAAGTTTGGGCCTCAGGAAATAGTCATTTGATTTAAAAAGTGTAGGACAACCCTACAAATATCAAATTCAATACCTAAAAAATGATAATTGAAGTTTAAATATCTTAATATAGTTATATGGATGTCAATTTTGGGCCCTTTTAAGTAGCCGTTTGGATTTGAAAATCCAAAAAACATTACATGAATGTAAAAATAAAGATTAGGAAAAAATCTATCTATGATTAAATTTGATGGTCCATGAGGCATCATTTTTAATATATGAGATGAAAAATGATGGTCAATGGAACATAAAATTTAAATATAGATTAAGAAAAATCATATTGAGCTTAAAAATTAAGGTCTCACAACCATCAATGATGGTCATGTGAACATCATTTTATGAGAGTGCAGGCATCAATTTTAGGATCATAATCTAGTCATTGGCTTCCAAACAATGGGTCCTAGTAGATTAATAGTTGGAATTTGATTGAGCATCCAAATCTAATGGTGATAAATAAAATATAGGATAATGGGCCTAGAATAGATCAATGGTGCACATTCAATCATGCGTTCAAGATCAATGGCATGTGATCAAGTCAAAGAGTTAGTGAATGTCAAGAGAAAAGGCATAATGGAAAAGTGGAGCCAACACATGGGTCTTATCAAAGGATCTATGGTTCACTTTCATTCACCTCAAGTATATATAATGGTGTGATCAAGGGTCAAGAGTTAAGGATCCAAGCTAGTTCTCAATGACCAATCAGAATAAAAGAGAGCCTAAATGACTTAGATGGAGGATGAAGAGTTGGTTTAAGACCAAGATAAACCAAAGTGAATGGATCTAACCTCAAGTATGATCTATATTGGGCCAAGAATTAATATTTTTGGATCAGATGGTACCATTTGGGACTTAAAGAGGTAGACATGTAGACTTCAATGGCCATCACCAAAGATAGCTACATAAAAAAGACCATTCTCCCCACTTGGACACACATCAAAAAACCATTCATGAGTATTTTTTTCAATAGGATAAAATTAAAATGACTTGATCCCATTATTTTAGCTACCATTGATCATCATAGAGAATATATTTTAATAATGCAAGGAATTGGAGCGACCTAGATCAATTAGGAAGGGTTTGAGTAAGCTTGATTTATGACTGCAGTTGTAATAGATTTCTAAATGGATTTTAACTTTTTTGATTCCATTTTGAGTGTAAAAATTCCCTCCTCTCTTGCTTCCCTTATAATATAAATATTGCCTTCAAGCTATTATTTTGTATCCCTTAGGCTTGTATGACTAGACTCTGCTAGAATTGTGTTGTGTTGTGGAGCCTATTTATAAATTACAATGTATTTCAAATAATATAAATTTAAAATGTACTATATACTATTTATGTATTCTATTTGAGGTTCAAGGGTGGTATCTCTAAAAAATATTATGGATCCCCTTGATGGGGAACCATTTTGGGTTGGCTTGGCCCATGGTTTTAGTACCCATTGTTTTGTAAATCTACTATGTTGATGTATTATGAATAGATGGATATTAATTAGGTAATACATCATGAGAAAAATGGTTTTAGAAGGAAGAATAAAGTGTGTGAATTTAGGATATTTTTTTAATCATATCTCCAAATAATATTTGTGGATTGTAATTATGAGAAGATAGATCTGAGAGAGGATTGTACTCTTGTGGGTTGTAATAAAATATGGGAAAGTGTTTCTTAGTGGTTTTAACCCATATTAGGTGAACCAAATTAAATTTGGTCTTCTTTTTATGCATTTTTATTTCTATTCTTTATCCATCTCTATTCATATTTATTATTATTATGATTCTATAAAATTATTTTTCATCAATTTTTTATTTATTTCTAACAACTAGTATCGAAGCTTCAAGTTGTATTTGTCAAAGTGTTGAATCATAGGAAAGTTTATTAGTTCAAGTTAGAGATATGCTTAATGATCATATATCAAAGGTTGAAAATTTCAATAGATATAACTTTGGTCTATGGAAGATTCAAATAGAGGATTACCTCTATCATAAGGACCTACATGCTCCACTAGGAGGAAAAGTAAAGCAAGCAGTGAGTATGATACATGAGGTTTGGGAGTTGCTTGATAAGAAAGCACTTGGGGCCATTAGGATATGCCTTACATGTTTAGTTACATTTAATATATCATAAGAGAAGACCATGAAAGGTCTCATGAATGCATTAGGGAAGTTATATGAGAAACCCTATGCTTCTAATAAAATATTTTTAATGAGAAATTTATTTAATATGAAGATGTCTAGAAATGGTTCAGTTGTTGATCATTTGAATGAATTTAGTATGGTTATGAGTATGTTTAATTTTTTTAAACTTAATTTTTATGATGAATTTAGGGATTTACTTATTTTGTGTTCATTACCAGATAGCTGAAATAGCCTGATAATGGTTGTGAGTAACTTGGTCTCTAATAATTTCTTGTTGAAGTTTTAAGAGGTTATAGGAGTAATCTTTAGTAAGGAAATGTGATGGAAAATATCTAGGGAGACTTCTACTTCAGGAGATGCTCTAGTAGTGGAGAGTAGAGGGAGATAAAAGTTTAGAGGAAAACAAAAGTGTGGAAGGTTAAATGGTCTTAGAAGGTCAAAATAAGGGGAAAGATGATATGCTGGAACTGTGGAAAGATTGAGCATGTGAAGAAGGATTGTTGGTCTCTTTAGAACAAGAATAAAAATAAAGAAGACACCACGGACATGAATGTGACAATAAGTAATGTTTGTTAGGATGCATTAATTCTCTCCATTAACAATATTCTTGTGTCTTAGGTTTTAGATTCAAGGTATTATTTTCATGCTACACCATATAGGCATTATTTTATTTATTCTATTCAAAGGAATTTTGGACATGTTTATCTTGGTGAGGATGATCCTTGAAACATAGTATGAAAAGGAATTATTTAAATCAAGATGAAGAATGGGACCACTTGTCTACTGAAGGATGTCAAACATGTATCTAAGTTGAGAGAGAATTTGGTTTTTGTAGGATAGTTAGGTAGTGAAAGTTGTATGGTGAAATTTATTATAGATTATTGGAAGGTAACCAAGGGTGATCTTATGGTAGCAAGAGGTTAGAAGGTTAGTACGCTATATTTATCAAGTAGTGCTGACTATTGTAATTTAGTTACTGCAGATGTGGATGTAACTTTATGGAAAAATAGGATCAATCACATGAGCTAAAAGGGTATCAAAATTTTGAAGTATCAGTTGCCCAAATCGAAAGAGTATGATATAGATTTCTTTAAAGACTATGTGTATGGAAAACAAAAAAGTGTAAAGTTTCTCAAGGTTAGACCTACAAGGAAGGAGAATAAGTTAGAGTTGGTTTATTCAGATGTATGGGGGCTAGCTTTGGTTTTTTTCATTAGTGGATCATCTTATTATGTCACTTTTATTGATGATGTAAATAATAAATTTTAGGTGTATGGAATTAGTAGAAAAATTGATTTGTTTGATACATTTAAAAAATGTAAATCCTTGGTTGAGAATGAAATATGTCTCAAGTTAAAATGTTTTAGGTCAGATAATGGTGGGGAATATTACAATAATGAATTTTTTGATTAATATTCAAGGAATAGAATTCATAAATAGAGGATGGTTCCAAAAACTCCATAGTAGAATAGAGTGTCATAAAGGATAACAAGAACTATCATGAAACATATTAGGATCATGAGGTTACAAGCAGGGCTACCTCTTTAGTTTTGGGTAGAATCAGTAAGCATGGTTGTATATCTGATAAATAGAGGTCCTTCATCTAATTTAGATGGAGGTATACCTGAGCAAGATTATTTTGGTTATAAGGTTGATTATTTATTTCTTATAATATTTGGCTATGAAACCTTCATTCATATTGGTAAGGATGATGAGACAAAGTTAGAGGCTAAGTCTGAAAAAATGCACCTTTATTGGTTATTGTGAAGATGACTTTGGTTATTGGATTTGTAGTCTTAAAGACAAGAAAATATTTAGGTCTAGGGATGTTGTATTTAATGAAAAATTCATGTATAAATAGTAGTTTTAGGATCAAGAAGAGGATTATAGAGAAGATTACATAGTATTGGATGACATTGCACATGATAAATTATACAAATAACTAGTTCATGTACCTACTCCACAAGAACCCCAAACTAATATGGTGAGAAGGTATTAGAGGGTAAGAAGGGAACCTAAATATTTTTCTCATATCTTAATTATTTATTACAAGAGCCAAAGTGCTTTGAAGAAGTAATACAGGTAGATGTTAGGAAGAAGTGGGATCAAACAATGGATGAGGAGCATCAGTCTCTCATGGAAAATTAGAATTTGGATTTGGTAACCCTAAATAAAGGTACAATATCATTAAAAAATAATTAGGTGTACATAATTACAAAGGATGATGGAGGCAAGAAAAGGTACATGGCCCAATTGGTGGTAAAGGGGTTTACGCAGAAGAAGGAAATTGATTTAGATGAGATTTTATCCCCAATAGTAAAAATGACTTCTATTAGGACTATTTTTTGGATAGTGGTAGTGAAATAATTTCATTTAGAGCAACTAGATATGAATATCATGTTCCTTCATGGTGATTTGGAGGAGGACTTATTTATGGAGCAGCCATAGGGATATGAGGTTAGAGGGAAGAAAAAAATGGTGTGCAAACTAAGGAAAAGTTTATATGGATTAAAATAAGATCCATGATAGTGGTAAAATAAATTTGATAGTTTTAAGATGGATCAGGGATACTCTAGGTGGCATTTATACAATTGCATATATATCAAGAATTTTGATGATGGTGATTATATTATCCTTTATTTGTATGTCGGTGACATGTTGGTTATAGGTAAGAACATGTAATAAATAAAGGTACTCAAGGAAAAACTTAGGAATTCCTTTGCTATTAAGGATTTGGGAGCAGAAAAATAAATGCTTGGTATGAGGATAACTCAAGATAGGAAGGAATAAATCTAAATTTACCCAAGTAAGAGTACATTAAAAAGGACGTAGAGAGGTTTAGTATTCAGAATGCTAAATCAGTTGGGACTCCTTTGGTAGGTCATTTAAATTTATCAAAGGAGTGGTTTCCTAAGATAGAGGAGAAGAGAATAAAAATTTCACATGTAACTTACTCATTAACTATTGGTAGCTTGATGTATGATATGTTGTGCACTAGGCTAGATTTTACCTATGTAATGGGAGTAGTAAGTACAAGAGTGATATAGGTAAAGAACACTATAAGGTAGTGAAGTGGATATTTCAATATTTAAGTGGAACCATAGGGATATTTTTAAGATATGGTGGATTAGACACCAGTTTTCATGGTTATGTAGATTTAAACATGGCTAGAAATTTAGATAGCAAGAATAGTACAACATGATATGTATTTACTATAGGTGACATAGTAGTGAGTTGGATTTGATGATTATAAAAACTTATGGATTTGTCAACCACAGAGGCTGAGTATATTGATACCATAGAAGAAATAAAAGAAATGATTTAGTTATAATAGTTTCTTGAAGAGTTGGGGCATAACCAGGAGGAAGGGAAGCTATGTAGTGATAGTCAGAGGGCTATACATCTAATAAAGAACTCTAATTTCCACTCTTAGACAAAGCATATATAGTTGAGGTAAAATTTCATTAGGATAGCTTTAGAGGAAGAGAATTTGAAGCTAAAGAAGATTCATACCTATCATAATCTTATAGACATGATGACTAATGTTGTCATAAGGGAGAAACTAAAGCTATGATCAGTTTTGATTAGCCTTCATAATTGATAGTGAAGGGTTCAGAAGCCTACTTAGAGAAAATCAATGTCCAAGTGGGAGATTATTATGTTGTGGAGACTATTTCTAAATTACAATGTATTTCTAATACTATACATTTAAAATGTATTGTATACTCTTTATGTATTCTTACTATGGTTTAAAGGCAATATCCCTCAAAACATTTTCTAGACCCCCTTAATGGGGAACTATTTTAGGTTGACTTGGCCCATGGTTTTGGTACCCATTATTTTATAAATATGTTATGTTGATTTATTATGAATAGAAATATATTCATTTGGTAATACATTATGATAACAAGGCTTTGAGAAGGAAGAATAGAGTGTGTGAATTCAAGAGGGTTTTTTAGTGTAGCTCCAAACAATATTTGTGCATTGTAATTATGAGAAGACATATTTGAGAGAGGATTTCTCTCTTGTGTTTTGTAATAAAATATAAGCAAGTTTTTATTGGTGGATTTATCCCACATTAGGTGAACCATGTTAAATATGGTCTTCTTTTTGTGCATGTTTATTTTCGTTATTTATGCATCTCTATTTATATTTATCATTATTTCAATTTTATGAAATTATTCTTCATTAATTTTTGATTTATTCCTAAGAACTGGTATTAGATCTTCAAGTTGTATCTACTAAAGTATTAAATCACAAGATGGTTTATTAGTTCAAGAGGGAGATATGGATAATGATCATAGATCAAAGGTTGAAAATTTTAATGGATAAAACACTGGTCTATATAATATGTAGATGGAGGATTACCTCTATTAGAAGGACATCCATGCTCTATTGGGAGGAAAAGTAAATCAACCAGTGAATATGACATATGAGGCTTAGGAGCTGATTGATAATAAATCACTTGGGGTAATTATGCTATGCCTTGCATCCTCAATCATATTTAATATATCGTAGGAGAAGACCATGGAAGGTCTCATGAATGTATTAGGGAAGTTATATGAGAAACCCTCTTCTTTTAATAAAATATTGTTAATGAAAAAGTTATTTAATATGAAAATGTCTAAAAATAGTTTAGTTTTTGATCATTTGAATGAATTTAATATGGTTGTATGTTGAATTCTATAAAAATTGATTTTGATGATGAAGTTAGGGCTTTACTTATTTTGTGTTCCTTACTAGAGAGTCGAAATAGCTTGGTAATGGTTGTGAGTAACTCAGTATATAATAATGCCAATTTAAAGTTTGAGGATGTCATAGGATTAATATTTATCAAGTAAATGAGATGAAAAATCTTTAGGGATAATTATAATTTAGATGATACTCTGGTGGTGGAGAGTAGAGGGAGACAAAATTTTAGAGGAAAAAGAAAGCATGGAATGTCAAATGGTCTTGGAAGGTCAAATCAAGGGGCAGGATGGTATGATGGCACTATGGAAATATGGGGCATATAAAGAAATATTTTTGGTCTCTTCAAAACAAGAAAAAAAATTAGGAAGACACCAAGGAGGTGAATATGGCAATATGTAATGTTTGGTAGGATGCATTAATTATCTCTATTGACAATATTGTTGAGTCTTGGGTTTTAGATTCAGGGGCTTCTTTTCATGCTACACCATATAGACATTATTTTATTAATTATTTTTAAAGGGATTTTGGACAAGTTTATCTTGGTGAAAATGAGACTTTTATCATGTAAGAAAAGGAAGTGTTCAGATCAAGATACAAAATGGGAACACTTGGCTAGGGAAGGATGTTAGGCATGTGCCTAAGTTGAGATGGAATTTGGTATCCACGTGACATCTAAGCAATGAAGGTTATATGGTGACATTTACTATAGATTATTAGAAGGTACCTAATGGTGCTCTTGTGGTATCAAGAGGTAAGAAGGTTGGTACCTTGTATTTATCATGTAGTATTAACTATTATAATTTTATTTCTATAGATACAAATGCAAATTTATGACACAACAAGCTTGATCACATGAGCCAAAAGGGTATGTAAATTTTGAAGGATCAATTGCTTGGATTGAAAGGGTCTGATTTATATTTTTTTGAAGACTATGTGTATGGAAAATAGAAAATGGTAAAGTTTATCAAGGTTGGACCTATTGGGAAGGATAATAAGTAAGATTTGGTTCATTTAGATGTGCGGGGGTTAGGTCAAGTATTTTATATTAATGGGTCATCTTATTATGTCACTTTTATTAATGATGTAACTATGAAAGTTTGGGTGTATGGAATTAGGATAAAATATGATGTGTTTGATACATTTAGAAGATGGAAAGCATTGGTTTATAATGAAACATGTCTCAAGTTAAAATGTCTCAGGTTAGATAATGGTGGAGAATATTGTATTAATGAATTTTTTGATTACTATTCAAGAAATGTAACTCATAGATAGAGGATGATTATATGAACTCGATAATAGAATACAGTGTTAGAAAGGATGAACATGACTATCATGTAGTGTGATAGGAGCATGAGGTTGCATGCATGATTACCCCTTAATTTTTGGGTAAAAGTAGTAAACATGGTTATAAATCTAATAAATAAAGGTCCTTCATCTGATCTAGATGGAGGCATACCTAAGGAATATTGGTCTGGTAAGAAGGTTGATTATTGATTTCTTAGAATATTTGGTTGTGAAACCTTCATTCATATTGATAAGGATTATAGGATGAAGTTAGAGGCTTTCTCTAAAAAATGCACCTTTATTGGTTATGGTGAGGATGACTTTGGTTTCCGGATTTGGAGTCTTAAAGACAAAAAAATATTTAGGTCTAGGGATGTTGTCTTTATGAATAAGTCATGTATAAATATTAGTTGTAATATCAAAAAGAGGATTCAAAAAAAGAGTACATTATATTAGAGGACATTACATATGATAAAGTGTCCAAATAGCTAGTTCAGGTACCTACTCCATAAGAACCCTGAACTCCTATGGTGAGAAGGTCTTCAATTATAAGATGGGAACCTAAACATTTTTATCCATCTCTTAATTATTTATTACTCACTAATAATAGAGAGCCAGAGTGATTTAAATAATTAATGTAGGTAGATGTTAAGAAGAAGAGGGAGAAAGCGATGGATGAGGAGCATCAGTCTCTCATGGAAAATCAGACTTGGGATTTGATAACCCCACCTGAAGGTAAGAGATCATTATATAACAAGTGAGTGTTTAGAATTAAACAAGATGATGGATGTAAGAAAAGGTAGAAGGCCCAATTGGTAGTAAAGGGGTTTGCACAAAAGAAGGGAATTTATTTTGATGAGATTTTTTCCCTAGTGGTAAAGATGACTTCTATTAGGACTATTCTTGGGATAGTGGTAGTGGACGACTTACACTTAGAAAAAATGGATGTGAATAATGTGTTCCTTCATGGTGATTTGTATGAGGACTTATATATGGAGAAGCCAGAGGGATATGAGGTTATAGGGAAGAAGAATGTGGTGTGCAAATTAAAGAAGAGCTTATATGGCTTGAAACAAGCTTCATGATAGTGGTACAAGAAATTTGATAGTTTTATGATGAAATAGGGATACTCCAGATTTCATTTAGACCATTGTGTATATATCAATAATTTTGATGATGGTGATTACATTATCTTTTGTCTGTATATGTATGACATTTTGGTTGTAGGTAAGATAATGCATGAAATAAAGTTACTCAAGGAAAAACTTAGTGATTACTTTACTATGAAGGATTTGGGAGTAGAAAAATAGATCCTTGGTATGAAAATAACTTAGGATAGGAAGGAACAAAAGCTAAATTTATCCCAAAAAAAGTACATTAAAAAGGACTTGGAGATGTTTAATATGTACAATGCTAAACTAGTTGGGACTCCTTTGGTAGGTCATTTCAAGTTATCAAAGGATCATTGTCCCAAGATAGAGGAGAGAAAATAGATATGTACCTTACTCATCAAATATTGGTAACTTAATGTATGCCATGGTATGTGCTATGACAGATATTGCCCATGAAGCAGGAATAGTAAGTAGGTACATGAGTAATCCAGGTAGATAACACTAGAAGGTAGTGAAGTGGATCCTTTGGTATTTAAGAGGGACCATGGGGATATTTTTAATCTATGGTGGATTGGAAACCTCTTTGTGTGGTTATGTATATTCAGACATGGATGGAGATTTAGAAATTAGAAGGAGCATAATAGGATATGTATTTACTGTAGGTGACACAATGGTGAGATGGATTTCATGACTATAAAAACTTACGGCTTTGTCAACCATAGAGGTTGAGTATATTTCAACAATAGAGGAAAGAAAAGAAATTATTTGGTTATAGAAATTGATTGAAGAGTTGGGGCATAATTAGGATAAAGGGAAGCTATATAGTGATAATTAAAGTGTTATACATCTAGTAAAAAACTCTGCTTTCCACTCTAAGATGAAGCATATATAGTTGAAGTACCATTTCATTAGGATATATTTAGAGGAAGAGAAGTTAAATATAAATAAGATTAATACCGATTAGAATCTTATAGACATGATGACCAAGGTGGTCATAAGGGAGAAACTGAAGCTATGATCAGTTTTGATTGGCCTTCATAATTAATAGTGAAAGTTTGAGAAGACTGCGAAGAGGAAATTAGTCTCCAAGTGAGAGATTGATGTGTTGTAGAGCCTATTTTTAATTAAAATTTATTTCAAATACTATAAACTTAAAATTTATTGTACACACTTTATGTATTCTCATTAGGGTTCAGGGGTGGTATCCCCCAAAAATATTTCTAGACCCCCTTAATGGGGAACATTTTGGGTTAACTTGGATCATGGGTTTGGTACCCGTTATTTTATAAATCTAATATGTTGATGTATTATGAATATATGGATATTTATTAGGTAATACATCATGAGAATAAGGGTTTGAAAATAAATAATAGAGTGTGTGAATTTAGGGGTGAATTCATGATGGTTTTATTGTGCACATCTCCAAACAATATTTTTTCATTATAAATATGAGAAGATAGATTTGAGAGAGGATTATATTCTAATGGATTATAATAAAATATGAGCAAGTATTTCTTGGTATATGTATCCCACATTGGGTGAACCACATTAAATATGGTCTTCTTATTATGCATGTTTATTTTTATTCTTTATGCATCTCCATTATTATTATTATTATTATTATTATTATTATTATTATTATTATTATTATTATTACATGAAATTATTATACATCAATTTTTAATTTATTCCTAACAATTGGTATCAAATCTTTAGGTTGTATTTGCTAAAGTGTTGAATCAAAGGAAGAGTTATTAGTATAATTAGGAGCTATGGCTGATGATCATAGATCAAAAGTTGAAAATTTTAATGGATAGAACTTTGTTCTATGGAAGATACAGATGGAGGATTACCTCTATTGGAAGGGCCTCCATGTTTTATTGAAGGAAAAGTAAATTAACTAGTGAATATGACAGATGAGGCTTTGGAGTTGCTTGATAGGATATCACTTAGGGCCATTAGGTTATGCCTTACATTCTTTGTTATGTTTAATATATCACATGGGAAGACCATGGAAGATATCATGAATGAATTAGGGGAGTTATATGAGAAACCCTCTGATTCTAATAAAAATAATTTAATGAAAAAGTTATTTAATATGAATATGTATAAAAATGGTTTAGTTGTTGATCATCTAAATGAATTTAGTATGGTTGTATGTTGAATTCTATAAATTTTTATTTTGATGATGAATTTAGGGATTTAATTATTTTTTGTTCCTTAGTAGACAGTTGGAATAGCCTGGTAATGGTTGTGAGTAACTCGGTCTCTAATAATTCCATGTTGAAGTTTGAGGATGTCATAGGAGTAATCCTTAGTGAGGAAATGTGTTGAAAAATCTTTGAGGATACTTTTACTTCAGGTGATGCTCTAATGGTGAAGAGTAAAGTGATATAAAATTTTAGAGGAAAAGGAAAATGTGGAATGTCAAATGGTCTTGAAAGGTTAAATCAAGGAGCAGGATGGTATGTTGGCACTATGGAAAGACTGGGCATATGAAGAAAGATTATTGGTCTCTTCAGAATAAGAACAAAATTTAGGAAGACACCAAGGAGGATAATGTGGTAATAGGTAATGTTTGTTAGGATGTATTAATTCTCTCCATTGATAATATTATTAAGTCTTAGGTTTTATATTCAAGGGATTCTTTTCATACTACACCATATAGGCATTATTTTATTGATTATGTTCAAGGGGATTTTGGACATGTTTATCTTGGTGAAACTAAGGATTGGATCATAGTAGGAAGAGGAAGTGTTTAGATAAATATGTAGAATTAGAGGACTTGGCTACTAAAGGATGTCAGGCATGTGCCTAAGTTGAGACAAAATTTGATATCCATAAGATAGCTAGGTAGTGAAGGTTATATGGTGACATTTACTACATATTATTAGAAGGTGACCAAGGGTGATACTATGGTAGCAATAGGTAAGAAGGTTGGTACCTTATATTTATCAAGTAGTGTTGACTATTGTAATTTAGTTACTATAGATGTAGATGTACCTTTGTGGCATAATAGGCTTAGCCACATGAGCCAAAAGGGTATGTAAATTTTGAAGGATTAGTTGTCTAAATTGAAAGGGTCTAATTTAGATTTTTGTGAAGATTGTGTCTATGGAAAATATAAAAGGCTAAATTTTCTCAAGGTTAGACCTATGAGGAAGGAGAATAATTTAGAGTTGGTTCATTCAAATGTATGGGGATTGGATCAGGTATCTTCTATGGGTGGGTCATATTAATATGTCACTTTGATTGACGATGCAACTATAAAAGTTTGGGTGTATGACATTAGGAAAAAATCCAATGTGTTTGATACATTTAAAATATGGAAATCCTTGGTTGAGAATGAAATACATCTCAAGTTAAAATGTCTTAGGTTAGATAATGGTGGATAATATTATAGTAATGAATTTTTTGATTACTATTTAAATTGAATTTTGTAGATAGAGGATGGTTCCAATAACTTCATAGTATAATTGAGTGTCAAAAATGATGAACAAGTCTATCATGGAGCATGTTAGGAGCATGAGGTTGTATGTAGGACTACCTCTTACGTTTTTGGAAGTAGTAAACATGATTGTATATCTTATAAATAGAGGTCCTTCATCTACTTTTCATGGAGTCATACTTGAGAAAGATTAGTTTTGTAAGAAGGTTGATTATTGATTTCTTATAATATTTGGAACCAAGCTAGAGGATAAGTTTGAAACATGCACCTTTATAAGTTATGGTGAGGATGACTTTAGTTTCTAGATTTGGATTCTTAAAGACAAGAAAATATTAAGGTCTAGGGATGTTGTCTTTAATGAAAAAATCATGTATAAATAATATTTGTAGGATTAGAAAGAGGATTATAGAAAAGAGTATATAGTATTGGAGGACATTGTAAATGATAAAGTGTCCAAAACAACTAGTTTAGGCACCTACTCCATAAGAACCCCAAACTCCTATGGTGAGATGGTATTATAGGGTAAGAATATAACCTAAACATTTTTATCCATCTCTTAATTATTTATTAATATTTGAAAATGGAGAGCTAGAGTGTTTTGAAGAAGCAATGTAGGTAGATGTTAGGAAGAAGTGGGAACAAGCAATGGATGGGAAGCATCAGTGTCTCATGAAAAATTAGACTTGGAATTTGGTAACCCCACCTAAAGGTAAGATAACATTGAAAAAAAGTGATAATTAAATAGGATGATGGAGGAAAGAAAATATATAAGGCCCACTCGGTGGTAAAAGGGTTTGCATAGAAGAATGGAATTGATTTTAATGAGATTATTTTCCTAGTGGTAACTATGACTTCTATTATAACTATTCTTAAGATAGTGGCAATGGAAGAATTTCACTTAGAGAAGCTATATGTGAAGACTATGTTCCTTCATAGTGATTTGGAAGATGACTTATATATGGATCAGCCACATGGATATGAGGTCACAGGGAAGAAGAACATGGTGTGGAAATTGAAAAAGAGCTTATATCACCTGAAATAAGCTCCATGATAGTGGTACAAGAAATTTGATAATTTTATGATGGAGTATGGATACTCCAAGTGTCATTTAGATCATTGTTTATATATCAAGAGTTTTTATGATGGTGATTACATTATCTTTTATCTGTATGCAGATGACATGTTAATTATAGGTAATAACATGTAGGAAATAAAGGTACTCAAGGAAAAAATTAGTAATTCATTTTCTATGAAGGATTTGGGAGTAGTAAAAAAAATCCTTGGTATGAGAATAAGTAAGGATAGAAAGGAATGAAAGACAAATTTATCCTAGGAATAGTACATTAAGAAGGTCCTAAAGAGGTTTAGTATGTAGGATGATAAATTGGTTGGGACTCCTTTGGCAGGTCATTTCAAGATATCAAAGGAGAATTTTCCCAAGATAGAGGATGAGAGAATATATATGTCACATGTACCTTACTCATAATTTTTTGGTAGCTTTACGTATGTCATGGTGTGCACTAAGATAGATATTGCCCATGCAGTGGGAGTAGTAAGTAGGTACATGAGTGATCTAGGTAGAGAACACTAGAAGGTAGTGAAGTCGATCCTTCAGTATTTAAGAGGGACCATGGGGAAATTTTTAAGCTATGGTGGATTGGACATAATTTTTCATGGTTATATAGATTCAAACATTGCTAGATATTTAGATAGAAATAGGAGTAGAATAAGATATGTATTTATTTTAGGTGACATAGTGGTGAGTTGGATTTCATGACTATAGAAACTCGTGGCTTTGTCAACCATAGAGGTTGAGTATGTTGCTTCCATAGAGGCAATAAAATAGATTATTTGTTTACATTATTTGTTTGAAGAGTTGGGGCATAAGTAAGAGGAAATAAATATATATAGTGAGAGTAAGAGTGATATATATCTAGCAAATAACTTCGATTTCCACTCTATGATGAAGTATATATAGTTGAGGTACCATTTCATCAAGACATATTTATAGAATGAGAAGTTGAAGCAAGAAAATATTCATACCAGTTATAATCTTGTAGACATGATGACCAATGTGATCACAAGGTATAAGCTGAAGCTATGTTCAGTTTTAGTTAGCCTTTGCAATTGATTTTGAAGGGTTGAGAAGTCTTCTCAGAGGAAATCAGTCTCTAAGTGGGAGATTATTTTGTTGTGGAGCCTATTTATAAATTATAATGTATTTCAAATACTATACATTTAAAATATATTATACACTCTTTATGTATTCTCTCCAAGGTTTGGGGTAGCCCCTAATAATTTTTTTGGATCTCCTTAATGGGGAACCATTTTGGGTTGACTTGGCCATGGTTTTGGTACCCATTATATTTTAAATCCACTATGTTTATGTATTATTAATAGATGGATATTAATTAGGTAATACATCATGATAACAAGGGCTTGAGAAGGAAGAATAGATTTTTTGAATTCAAGTGTGAATTTAGGAGGGTTTTGTTGATCGTAGCTCCAAATAATATTTTTGCATTGTAGTTGTGAGAAGATAGATCTGAGAGAGGATTATACTCTTGTGGATTGTAATAAAATTTTATCAAGTGTTTCTAGGTGGATGTATCCCACATTGGGTGAATCACATTAAATTTGGTGTTCTTTTTGTGCATGTTTATTTCTATTCTTTATGCATCTATATTCATATTTATTATTATTGTGATTCTATGAAAATTTTTTGCATCAATTTCTAATTTATTCCTAGTAAATTGTATTTGACACCTCTTGAAGTAGTGAATATATATTTTTATAGTCATTTTGATCATTTTTATTTAGTGTTATATGTTTGTTTAATATGCAACTATGAATGTTATCTTCCTTTTGTATGTCCAAACTCAACCTAAGTGCTATAAATATTCTTTGTATGTCATATTGTGATTCTCAACATTGATGTCTCAAAGATATAGTGGATAGCCAAATTTAAGTGCCTTTAACTAAACCTTATTTTCATTTCTCCCTAGTCTAAGTGTATCAAACAAACCTCTATATGAAATACTATTGCATAAAAGCATAGTAAAGCATTACATTACTTTCTTTCATAGTTCATGAGTGTGTTAAGGAGTCCAATCTTAAGAGTGGGTCTAATAAATTCTTAGTACATCACCACATACTAAAGTAGGTTTTATTTTATTCAAAATACTTAACTCTTTTCACCCCAATTATTTTTTGTATTGTAGAAGCAAAGGTCCAAATTATAAAATCTAAAGAGCTAGCCTCATAAAAAATCCTAAAGGTTTGGTCTAGATATAAGCAACCCACAAGCTTAGACAATTCCCATGTTAGTCTAGGTATGGGTCAGACTTGAAGGAACCTAACCCCTATTTAGGGTGATATCTAGATAGCTAATAATAAAGATAGTCCATAATTCATATAAACCACAAAATAAACCATTCATTCATATAAACATAAACAATATATGCATCATATTTATTTTTTACTATTGGTAGGAAGAATATATCAAAACATAGCTTTTATATATAATAAGTTTGGAAATGGAAGGTTTAAGTAAAGATATTAAATGGTCAAACTAGGTAATTTTTATATCTCATCACACCTTCTAACTTAATGGGTTGTTCATCATTGTGTATGTTTTAATTTTAGATTTCATGAGAACATATAAACATAAATTCAAAGGGTTGTCATTATTTATACCCTTGTTTACTATAAATTCCTTTATGGGTCTCTAGCTTATTGCATTTTTTATCCTATGCCTTCTTATCAGCTTGTTCTTACCATATTCAATCTAGAAAGGGATACCAAAATGGAGGTTGAAAGGGATATTCCTTAAAAGCTTGTTCTAGAATTTGAATGATTTTAAAATTTAGAGGTTCTTTGAGCTATGCTATCAAATTGTTCATACATATATTCATCTTATTAAATTTTGTCCCTTACATATTCCTATGTTTACTATGAATAATTGGATTCATGTTCCCATTTTCATAATTTAAGGATATAAAGACATGTAAAGTGGAGTGCTCTTCTTCAATGTTAGTAGTTGTTGGAGTGTTGTCCTGTTTAGTCCTTATCTCTTCCTCAGATGGATCCTCATTGATATGAATTAAAGTTAGGGTTTTTGAAATATATTTTTTATATATATTTCCTCTCAACTAGTGTGATGCTATTCTATAAATCTAAATGGGTTTAGCTCTTTATCTTTTTACTGGTTTAGAAGTTGAGGTAACTTTTTATTTCCTCTATTTTACTACCCTCTCTTCTCCTTGTGATTCATATGTAGAGGGTGAAATTATAATTTTCCTCTTTCTTATTATTATATGCATCATAAATTCATATGTTATAGGTTCATTTTATTTTTTAACAGATACTTCTTGTCTTACCAATGTAGCTTTCTCCTCTATATCTAGCTCTACTTCTTATTCCTCTTCATTCTCCTTGTCTAATTCAAATTATTCCTGTACTTATTATTCATCATCTTATTATACATCTTATTTTAATGGAATTTACATAAATAATTCTAATATATATTGGGTTTAATATCTATTACACACAATTGAATAATCAATTAAATTAGGTAGTGGTGAGATAGAGATTTTAGTTTGTCCATTTGGTATTCTTCTTCCATTCTTATCCATAAATTTGGTAGAACATTTGTCATATTTATCCTTTTATCATGCCTTAGATGATTGATAAATTTTAAATGAGTTTCATATAACATACAATGTATACCTTCACAAGTGAAATATTTAAAAATATATAAAGCAACTCATGCCCATACCTAGGGTAAAGAGAGGTGGAGTATGCCTTATTTTGAAGAATTCAAGCACTCATTTATTATGCATAATGTGTCTTTGCCTATTTTATTACTAGGTCTCCTTTCCCATTACTCCCCCATTATTAGGAGGATATTTACCTAAATAATCAAGTGTTCAGTGGCTCTTATCCTTAATTCTTTGATAGTAGATTCATCATCAACAAAGACAATGGAAAACTCTTCTTTAATGTCATTATTATACCCAGTCAATTTTTCAAAATATACCATATAACCTATATTGTGGAATATATTGACAACATATTAATTTTACCCCAATGGTGTGAGTTTTGTATGTTCTCTCAAAACAAAGTATCCTCCCATAGTCATTTTGTGTTTATTTTCAACAAAATCACCAAGAGTATTTTTTGGGGTTTGTTGGAATATTAGTGAATTTGTGTTTTTTAGTGATTTTTCATGTTTTAGCCTTCCCTAATATTTGTTTCATAAATTATATCTTTTGATATGTGATTCAAAACATGCATATTATCTCAATGTGATTAATTCACCCCCAACTTTCATGTCACTCATCCTTAAGTGGAGTAAAATATAGGTTATACAATAGGAAAAAATGTATATTGAGGTGGCATATTTTTGGTAGTAGATATCAAAGATGATGGGACTAGTTTCCAAAAAGGGGAATGAATTGACATGGGTTAATCCCATAGCAATAAAATAACACATAAAATTATATGATGACATAGACATGAATGTATAAATGAGATAAAATATGATTACTTTGGAATAATAAGACATTATTACCTTTATCAACCTATTTACCTAATTATGTGCATACAATCAGATGTTTTTAGTGAGTACTAGATCATGCAATAAGATGATGGAGTAATGATAACGTGTAAAGTGTATGAAACTTGATTATGCTCCTCTTAGAATGGTTTTATGTCTAATATTATTATGGGTATGCTAGTCGAAGTGTTAATGTGATGAGTTCTATTACTACTAATTACTAGTGGAAGTGCTCATTACTAGATAGATATGTGCTTACAAGAGGAATTAGTGAAGAGTTGAGAGGTGTCTTGTAGTAGTTGCAAGCAAATAAGGGCAAAAATAGTTGATATAACTATCCATCTTAAGTTTAATCAAATGTTCCATTATATTATATAAACTTTATCCATATTTATATCAAATGTGTCCTACTATGAGGTATATTTTAGCAATTCTTACTCTTTACATCTTGTAAACTTACAATCCTATAAGATTGATCAATCATTCAGTGGAAATTGCCACTTTTTTACATCATTTTACCTTGTTCCTGTATCACCTACTACCAATTCTATAACATGAATTATTCATCATGTAAAAATTGTTTCCATCCCTTAGGAACTTAATTTGAAACCTATAACAAGCCAAATGTAATTTTTAGATTTTTAAAGGGAGTTGTAGTAGTTTCTCAAGACCTAGGAAGAGGTGGTGATAAATTAGGATAAAGGAAAGAATAATTTTATTGTTTATTTTATTTTCTCTCTTTTTATCCCTTGGATGGTTAGCAAGTTTATTTTATATCAAGTCTTTTTATATAGAAATTTGGGAGACAACAAATGGTTTTCTAACCAAGTCCATCAATAATGCTTGAAGATTTTCATTGTTGAATTACACACACACACACACACATGTATGTATTTATATTTATATTTGTATTCATATTTTATTCTTTTATATTTTTTCATTTTTTATCTTGACTGATCAATAAAGTAGTTGATTAGCCAAAATGTTTATTAATAATATATATATCAAATAGATTCATGGCTAGACTAAGCTAAGATAAAATAATTACCCTTTATATATGGAGATAAATAATAGGTTTCAATATCCTTCTAATGTGTGAATAATGTCTCCTTTTAATTGAGTGAAAGCAAGAGTGTGCTCATCCAAAAGTTGCCACATGAAGCTCTCCTTGGAAAGTGGAAATATTTACCATTTATATATGGAGAGGAATGGTAGGTTGAAATATAATTTATATGTGTGAATAATATCTCCTACAAACTGAATGAAAATAAGAGTTTGCTCATCCATAAGATGCCACATGAAGCTCTCTTTGGAAAGTGGATTCTTACTTAAAGTCAACTAATGACCATATACTAGCAAGTAAAAGAATATAGATTCAATCGTATACAATTTGACAAATCCATTTTCAAATACTTAATAAATTTTATAAGGGAAAATATATCTAGTACTCAGCTTCTCCTTGTGATCTTTATACTTGGAATAAAAAATTAGGGCTAATTTCCTAGCTAGAATTATCTAGTTTTAATGTACATATCATGACCTCTAGTCCACTACTACTATAAAAATTATGTATGGTGTAGTGATTATATTTGGATTTTATCCATATCATTACTCTAAATTATTCTTTCTTTATGTGCCCGTGGTAATTCTAGGCCAAGTTCCAAGGCTATCTGTAAGGTTTTATACTCAAATTCAATGGGGAAAACAAGTTTTTTACCATAGAAAAGTTCAAATGGGGTGAAAATATTTATGGTCTTCCATATGATACTTTATGACAATATGGATTCATTAATATGTGTTTCCAAATCCTTGTGGTGCACATTTCTTATTTTTGTGGTAATTGTTTTCTATTATATTTTTGTAACCTCTACTTATCCATTTAATTGAGGATGATATGGGGTGGATTTATTGTGCCTAATTTCATATTGATTAACATGGTTAAATGTTAGATCATATGTTAATTTATGGCCTTTATATATTAAAATATCCCATGGAACTCCATATCTAGTAAATATTTCCTCATATAAATTTTATAACTTTTTCATCTTGTGTATGTGTTAAGGATTTCACTATAGTCCATTTGGTAACATAATCCCTGAAAATTAGTATGTATTCATTTTCATTATATTTATGATATATTGGTACAAAAAAATCAAGTATCCATTTTTCAAATGGATCAAAAACCATTTGAGGTTGAAGTGACATCTCATCATAATGTATGGGTTTCCCCATACATTTGAATTGGTCACACTAGCAGGTATATACTACATATTTATACAAGTTGAAATGATAATATCATGTAGTTAGGCTATTAATGGAAGTCTTATTTATATAAAAATTACCCCCATAGAGTTTATCATGACATGATCTAATGATGTCAAAAATCTCATCCTCTCTTATACATCATTGCATGACTGAATCAAGCCCATTGAAAAAAATGTACCTAGAGATCCTTTAATATAGACCATTTTTAAGCAAAAATTTATGATTATATTTTGGAGATAAATGTTATGGAAGTGATCCTATAGATAATTTATTATTAATGTTTTCATACCAAGGAGTGTTAGTAGACAATGAAAAAATATGTTTATCAAGAAAGGAATCATCTACTACAAGACTTTGTTCATAATATGTTAAATGCGATAAAAATTCCAAAAATATATTATCATTACATGATGTATTTAAAATATTAATATCAAAAAATTACTATATAAACAACTATATAATTATCCTTATAGTGACTTCTGGTTTATTCATCAAATCCCTAATTTTTACATGATTAGTATGGATGAAAGTTAGATAAATTATAATGTATATATTTTTTGATGGAATAGACTATAGAAATAAATTATTTATTTTTAAATGTGTACTTAATTTGAGCCACTTGGAGGTTTTTTCTAATAAAATACATGGCATAGCCCAAGGATTGATATTTTTGAACAAGGATGACTCCTAATGTAGTATCAAACGCATCCATGTGGATGTGAAATGTAAATATCCAATCAGGGCCTCTTAATACTAGAATTATTACAAGGAAATATTTAAGTTCTTGGAATGTTGTTTTACATGCATCAATCCAAATGAAATCAACATCTTTAAAAAGTAAAAGAAATAGAGGTGCTAAAATTTTACTAAAATATTTGATTAATTTATGATAGTAGTTAGCATTTTATAATAAAATTATAACATCTTTTTGTTTTGTAGAATTAGTAAGTTTTTTAATACACCTTTTTTTTATAACAACCCACTTTAATTCCTATTGGTGAGATGTGGTGTCCCAAGATAATACCTTTAGTTATTAACATGTAATACTTTTTGTTACTTAAGGATAAATGGTTGTCTTAAAAACATTAGAGGACTTTATATAAGTTTTATAGGGATTTTTAATATATTTTTAAATAGACTATGAATTCATCCATGTAGATCTACATAATCATAGGACAAATCAGAAAATATTCTAAAAAAACCCTTTGAAAAGTGGTGGGAGCATTGCATAAATTGAATGGTAGTAAAAAATATGCATAGGTACACAAAGGACATGTAAAGGTATTATTATCTTGGTCTTTTGGATCTATTATAATATAATTATAGCTGCTCAACACATTAATAAATGATAACTATTTATTTCCCACCACCATGTTAAATACTTTATCAATGAAAGGAAAGGGAAAGTGATAATTAATCATGGTTGAGTTTTAAATCCATATAGTACACACATATATGTCATACCCATTTAGGTACAGTACTAAGAGATGAAACCAATTGACTATTATAAATAGGATAGATAAATCCTACAAGTAAGAGTTTTTGGAACCCAGTATCAACTATCTTTAACAATGGGGTTTATCCTACATTATGGTTGGATAATAGGTTTGTACTCATCCTTGATGTAAATTTAGTGGGAACATAGATATGAGTGGATACTTTCCATGTCATGATATTCCTAAGTAAATTTTGTTTTGTAGCTTTAGAGTATGGTGACAAGTTTATTTTCTTGTTGAGGTTACAATTTAGTAATGATATTAAGGGGTTGTATTAGAAATATTTCTACTTGTTTATATATGGACAACATGGATTCTAGATTATCTAACAATGAGGTATGTTATAAATGGTGTGGTATTAGTTAATGGAAGGTTCTAATATCTCTTTCATAATTAGAAGAACCTTCTTCAATAATAATGTTTGTGAGGGGATTTGGCTATATTGCAAGAGTTTGTCAATTTGTGAGTCTTATTGATAGGTGTTTTGTAGGATATTAGAAATTATTGTGTCTTATTATTTATATTTTAGTGATATGTTATATTAAATAGTGAATAAAGTATATAAATAAACTTATTCCTTGTTTTCATATTATACTCGATAATTTAGTTTCATTTCATAGGATGTTTATCTAGTGGGTAAAACACTAATTTATTAGTTTCATTTCAATTTGGAATCATCATGTTCCTCAATATAAAGACAATTAAACCATCATTTGTATCTATCCATGCTCTACATAGGATAATGGGATATCCTCCCAAGTTAGACTTAGGTTGTAAGATGATAGAAATCATTTGGGTATTCCCATGAATTTATAGCTATGACTAGGTCTTCTATAATCCATTATGGCTTTATATAGATCTATTTTCCATTTATATAATGGTGAATGTTGGGAGAAGTTTTTTAATTCCAAGTTTACATATTTTTACATAGGCATGACATTGGTGGCTACTCCAAAGTCGATTAATGTATTTTGTATATTATTTCCACTAATGTTGGCATTAGCTAAAAGACTTCCTAGATTATAATACTTAGATGGAAGTACATTCCTAGCATGATGTCTGAAATTTATCCAACCGCTTGGAAAACTTTGGTATCCTTCATCTTTCATCTAAGATTATTTAATCATAGTTCATGGATAGATTTAGTATATATGGGTACATATTTTATAACTTGAAATAGTGTAATATTGACACAAACATTTTTTAATTATATTATGAAATCTAAATCATATTCTTGATCAAAATGTTGGAGGTTCAATATCTCTATAAAAGGATGGTTGGTATCCCCTTCTTTTGTTGTGTTTATGTTTTGTTTAGGAGTAGTGGATTGTTCAAGTGGTTATAGATTAGTACACGTGTTTGGAGTATCTTAAAGAGGTTCTATCATGATGGGTGAGGTGGGTGGTAGAGTAATATGTTTTAAACAAAAATGGAATTCATTGATATAAAATTTGTAATTTGGATATTACATTACTTCAATGGATTTATTAATTAAAACAACTTATTGGCAATGTTCAATACAAGATGGGTAGGAAATTATGGTTGCATAGGATTCAGTTGAATGTTATGCATCAAGGTTGGTTGTTGTTGTTGTAACTATGGTTTTTACATAAATTTAGTATTTTAATTAAAAAAGGGTTGGTTATTTATCCATGGTTTTTTCTATTGGTGGGATAAAGAGAGCCATTTTTTATTTTAATTCTTAGGTTGCCAATAGTAGTTTTGGTATGGCTTCCAATTATTTTGTATTTATGTATTCTATTGTTGCCAATTTTGAGGTGTCTAAGGTTTATTTTTTGGTGGTAGACAATTTTTTGAAAGTTGGGTATTCTATTATGGTTGAATATATTTTTGGGGTGGCATGTGTATCCAATAGTCAGATCTATATAAATTATGAATAGTTAGAAATTAAAATTTTAAAAATGAATAATTTGGTGGCATAATTTGCTTATGTGACATTTATAGCCATTGTGACATGAAAAATTATCTCTACCTCCACCAATCACATAAAATTTCATTATTTTGGGATCTTCTTCTATTATTATACACACTTTTACTCAAATGACATGACATTTATTGTCTACTTTCTCATTTCAATAATCTATACAATAAACTATCAAGGCTTGGTTTTTTTCTTCTTACTTCTTACTTGTTTGTATTGTATCTATTTATGTATGCATGTGACTAATAATATCTTGCTTCATATCCTACAACAAATTAATGACCTATGTGCATGATATTCCATTTACAACTAAAGAATAAAGTATCTTGCTATTGTGGGTTTTTTTCATTTTTGACCTTGAATAATTATTTAATAAAAGGTAAATATAATTAAATGGAATTTTTGAGACATCTTTATCCCTCATTAAGTCAAATTCTTCCAAGAAGTCATATTTAACTCCCTTCAAGAATATCATTTTTTGAGAATCTACATTCAATGTGGTCTACTTATATTTTTTCAAGATAAACATTAATTTTTCCATGTAATCCATTAGAGATTCATCCTCTTCTTATGACATTAAAAAAATGTCATCTCTCTTATAGTTCCTTCCTTAGTAGTAGTATTGATATTTAGAAGTAAACTTTTCCTTCATATCCATCCAAGTGGAAATTGTGTCCTTCCATAGACCCATAAACAATTCAAGGGATGCATCTATGAGTGTTTCTAGAAACAACTTCAACTTTTGAGCATCTTTATTGTATTCATAGTTTCAACATAAGACATAAAACTCAATGAGTAACATGTCAAGATCTTCATTTGCCTTTCACATAAGATCACGTAGGGTAAAATACGATATATTTTCCATATATGCATTTACCCTAAGGTTATTAATGAAAAATTCAAAGGTTGTAGACTCATTCACAATATTTTCTTCTTGATAGTTCTCCATAAATTTTATGACTATACGTAGATCATCAACTTTTATCACCCACTTTTCAAATGCTTTGTCAATAATTTTAATCCACAGTGAATATTAAATAGAATTTTTTTTATTATATAATGAAATATAGTGTCCCCTATATAGATTTTAGGGAGTGTATTTTTTTGAGAAACATATTGTATTTTCTATAAAGAGTTTGTCTTGTTTAATAGATTCAATAGGTTATGTATTCTTGATATTTATTTTGGGGGATAGAAAGGCTTTAAATTCTCTTTTGGAAAGGAGTTTGGGTAAGTGTGGAGGAAGATAAATACCATACTCTTGAGTTTGGGGGTGGCCAAATAGGAACCCTCTAAGAGTATGGAAATCCTTTTCCTCTTGATTCTTAGTATGTTATACTAGTTTAGACAAAAAATACTCTACTAATTTATCCTTTATCTCTTTTAATGAAAATTGTGGATTGTCTATATTAATTTCTTTGATTATTATAGTTGATTTAGGTTATGAATTAATTTATATAAAAAAAAAACAATTTCTTATGAAATAATCTACCCAAATGGTCTCGCTGCCACTATGTGAAAATTAACTGCTCTTCTTGTGTTTCTACATACCTTGCCCTATACAAGGTTAGTACAACATGTTAATTGGGGGTTTTCACTTAATATAATTTTGTATAAATTTAATCTTGTGTCTATAGAGAAATAAATTGAAACTATGGAAACAATAATGATAGATTAATAAAATAGGAAATTTTAAACTAGGAAAGAAAAATAATTTATCAACTTGAAGACACAAGTATTTTGAACCTTCCTTGGTAATGGTATAAAAATGATGAATTTTTTTTTACCAATAATTAAACTTATGTAGACCAAAATTTGTACATATAACCCTATCAATAAAATAACGCAGCCACTAGGTTTACTAAATACACTACCTTCACTAATTTCTAACCAAGGGTGCATTAAACTTGATAATATGTCAAAACTATATATGAAACATTCATTAATTAATTAATTAATTGAGATTTATCAATTATAGATAAGTAATATGCTTTGAATAAATAAAAAGTCCAAAAAAGTAACTCACACTTAAAATAATTGAATACCTAAAATGAATTGAAATAACTATGATGGAATCTTCCTCTAAGAGATTTGATAACATTCAAACTAATCATGGTTATGTAAAAAATAAATGTATGTAATGACATTAATTTCATGTTCATACAAAATGATTTTATATCACAAAAAATAAGTAAATATGAGAAATCACACAATAATAATTGATAACAGAACAAAATATTAGATAATATAGAAAAGCCACTTTGAGGGGGCAACCTCCACAACAATGAACTAAGAGTAAAATACTTAAGATGATGATCAAATAATAACCACTACCTCATATATATATATATAGTCTACTTAGCCATGATTATTCCATAGGTTGAACTAAAAAATAACATAGAGAAATGTAACAAGAATATAAAAGAGCTATGTAATCCACAAGTCAGCCATACATATCCCAAATCATTCCAAAGGTTAAGGGCATAACATGCCCCTCCACTTCAAAAAAACATTGTCCTCAATGTTGAGTCAACTCTAGATGTTGTTGTATAGAGGATTCATCCTCCCAAGTAGCATCTTCATAAGGAAAATTCTTCCATTTGATCAAGTACTCCTTAAGTACTTGAGACCACAACTACTTAGAGCACATTTCAAGGATCACCTCAGTATCAACAATAACTCTTCCTTCCTCATCCCATTTTGGTAACTCAGTTTGGGTATAAAATTAATGTCTAATGACTTTCTTCTAGCATGAGACATGAAATACTAGATGTATGTGAGTGGAGGAAGGAAACTCTAACTTGTAGGCCACACTACCAATTTTTTGCAAGATCTGATAAGGCCCATAATACTTAGGGTTGTCCTTTTTATATTTTTTTAAGGAAATATTCTTATATTTCTATAATCGAATAAAAACCCAATCACCAATGTCAAAGTGCCTCTCACTCATGTGTTGATCTACCTATTATTTCATGTGATTCTTGACCAAGGCTAAATTTTCATGCAAACTATAAAGGACATCCTATTTATGGTGAATATGTTCTTAAATTACACAAACCTTAGGATGGACCTTCAGGGTTGAAGTGATGGATGGAGGGTGGTATCCATATAGTACCATAAAAGGAGACATTTTGGAAGAACTATGAATAATATTATTATACCACCATTTAGTAAGTGGCAACCAATGAACCCATTTACCTATTTATCAAAAACAAAACAATAGAGATATCCTTATAGACATCTATTGACCATCTCAATTTATCCATATAATTGAAGATGATAAGATAAAATATGAGCCATCTAGGTGCCCACACATACAAATAACTCCATCCAAAAATTACTAGTAAAGATGGGATCTCGATCACTAATAATGATCTTAAGGGTACCATGTAATTTTTGAACTATATTGAAAACAATATAAGCCACTATACTAGCAACAAATGACTATGATAAAGAATAGGAATGAGCATAATTATTGAGATGATCTACCACAACCATGATAACATTTTGACCATCAGATCTCAGTAACCCTATAATGAAATCCATAGACACCTCTTCTCAAAATTGGATAGGGATTGATAAAGGCTACAAAATACCTGGGGTTTTGATGGTTTCTCCTTTATTTTGTTGACATATCATACATTTAGCCACATATTTTTGGACATCCCCCTTGAGTCCTTCCTAACAAAAATCTTGCTTGATTCTATGATAGGTTTTCAAAAATCTTTAATGACCCCCAATTGGAGTTACATGAAGTTCCTAAAATATTTTTTGTTTAAGAAGAGAATTATTACATAGGTATAATCTATCTTTATACCATTATAAATCACCTTTCCATGTGAATTTTTTAAATCAACCCAAACCATACTGAAGACTTTGAATAAAATTATGGGTAGCACTATCCTTATCCCATTTTAATCATGTTTCCTCTAGCCAATCTTCTTTCAAAATGGCCATATCATATGACAATGCCTCAATTGATTCATCCTTATTAGATAGTTCATCTACCACTACATTATCCTTGCCTTTCTTGTAAACTATTTCAAAATCATAATCTAACATCTTAGTTACCCATTTCTATTGTTATTTAGATGATAACCTTTGTTTTAAAAAATATTTCAAAATATCATGATCAGTCTTTACTTGAAAGTGATGACCCATCAAATAAGGCCTCCATTATTTGAATGAATGTAAAATGGTCATTATTTCCTTCTCATAAATAGGCTTACGCTGATTTTTACCCTTCAATCAATGAATTTTAAATTTAAGTGGTCTTCCTTCTTTCATGAGTACAACATCCATACCATACCTAGATGCATCACATTCAACCACAAAAGTCTTGAAAAATTAGGACTAGCCAACACTAGAGTGGTGTACATTACCAATTTCAATTATTCAAATGCCTTGATAGCTATATCAATCCATTAAAAGGAGTCTTTCTTCAATAAATTTGTAACTGGGGTTGTAATGCTACCATAATTTTTGACAAATATATGATAATAACCAGTTAGCCCCAAAAATACCCTTAGTTTCTTGAGTGTCTTAGGAATCAACCGGTCCACCATTGCTTGTATTTTTTAAGGATCTAGTTTTTCTCTTGTATGTGAAACTAGATGACCGAAATACTCAACCTCATAAGCTCCTAAATTAAATTTAAAGGTTTGGCAAACAAATGATGTTGTTCCAAAATTAAGAGTACTTATTTCACATGGTGCAAATGGTCTTCTCAATTTTTACTTTAAATGAGGACATCATAAAAAAATAGTAGAACAAATTTCCTCAAAAATGTATTAAAAATAGTATTCATCAAACTTTGAAAGGTAGATGGTACATTTTTTATCCCAAAAGGCATAACCAAAAACTCATAGTGGCCCTCATGAGTCTTGAAAGCAATTTTGAGTATGTCTTCATCATAGATCTAGATTTAATGATACCTAGATTCCAGATCTAACTTGGTAAAATAAAGAGCACAATTTAATTTATCTATAAAATCGTCAATGATAGGAATAAGAAACTTATCTTTGATACTATACTTGTTGAGTTCCCTATAGTCAGGGCACATCCTTTAAGTGTTATCTTTCTTTCCCACTATGACAATTACTAAAGAATATTTGCTTTAGCTATGGTGATTGATTCCTACATCTAACATCTCCTATACCATCTTTTAAATTTCACTTTTTTGGTCATAGGGATACTTATATGGCCTAATTTTGCATGGAATACTACCAAGAATAAGTTTGATAGCATAATCATGCATGTGGCTAGGTGGAAGTCCTTTCGGCATGTCACCATAAAATAATCAAATGGGAATCAATCACTTATTATAGATTAGGAGGTGTAAATGGCTAAGTTGGATGAATTTTCATGAAAAATAAGTGAGTTAAACCCTTTGAATAGTATTTTTCATTTGATGGGAGCTAACAAGTTGTTGAAATTTATCCCTTAATCCCCTTAGCTCAAATATCCTTCCTTTAGAATGAAAATACATGAATAATTCTTGGAAATTCATCTCAATAGTGCTCAAAGTAGTGATCCACTATACTCCCATAATAATGCCATCTCCCCCCATGGGAATAGAAAACACATGAGAATCTAATAAGTAGTCTCCTATGGCCATCTTAATACTATGGCATTTTCTTGAGCAACTGATAGTACCACTATCTATAATCATGACTTGAAATTCTGGAGTAAGATAAATGAAATAGTTTAAGTGAGTAGCCAACTTATTGTTAATAAAGTTGTGTGTGCTCTTAGAATCAATTAGAATAGTGACCTTCTATTTTTATAGGAAACCCACCACCTTAAAAGTTTTGAGAGTACTAATACCTAAAAGGGCATCATAGGAAATAGTAGGTTGAGAGTATTCAGATTCCTCCTTAGGACCTTCTTCATCCTTGCCAAGTGCCTCCTCCTCCTCATCTTCATTGGCACCTTCTATGTAAAATAACTTCTTTTCAACAAAATGATAGTATTTACTCCATTTTCTATCACAACCATAACACAACCCTTTGGCTCACTTATCCTCAATTTATCGAGGTGTCAGTTTGGTAGGTTGAGGACATGATGATGCTATAAAGATGTGATCATGCCTAGTAGTGAAGGTTTTCCATTTGACCATGTCTTTTCTCTGAATCATGCATGCCCATGCGATATCTTTTAATACAAATTCTAGGTTAAACATCCTAACCTCCAATTGGATGCTATCTTTAAGACTACCCAAAATAGATTAGTTAAATTTTCCTTAGTAATATCTTCCACCTATAAGGATAGATTCTAAAAATGATGATTATAATCCTTCACAATTCTTATTTTCCATAGTTTGGTTAATTGACTGAAGTAGTTCTTAGAGACATTATTATGATAATGAGCTAACAACTCATCATTGAAAATAGACCATGTAATAGGAGTACCAATTTTTTTAGTACACAACCAATGATGCTAAATGAAATACTTAGGTTCCAGATATAGAGATGCCACTATCACCTTTTGACAACTAAGATTTTGATGTAGACCAAATAAATTCTCAGTTTGGTATTCCAATTGAAAGGATCCTTACCATAAAACTTATGTATATCTACTTTGGGCAACATCAGTTTCACACTAGAATTGGAGTTATTAGTGTTGAGAGGACTCAAATGATGAAGTGGAGGGTTGTTTGATAGTAATTGAGATGAAAGAGCAACTAATGAAGTAGTGATTTGATTAAATTTATTGTGAAACCCATTAATCTCTTTGTGCATCCTTAAAATATTTGTTTGAACTATAACAAAGTTATCATTCCACATCAAGCCCTTTATGTTAGCTTGAAGTTGAGAAATCAATGGATCTAAAGTTCCAAATTCCATGTCACTGGCAGAAGGAGTCCTAGGAGTTTCTTGTCCCCCTTTTCATCCTTGTGTAGAAGGATCAGCCATATACAAACCCTAGGAGGGTTTTTTCCCTTAAAAAAGTGTACCAAGAGATGGTACCATTGTGATCTCCTCACCAAGATGAATCTAATGACTACCTTTACATACTAGGGTAAAAAAAATTGGCACAAAATAAGTGTACCCATAGAATATATCATTGTGATCATCTCATTGAGATGAATCCAACAATTGTAATTGTGCAACACAAAAAAAATTCTAGACTTTTTTTATTTTTTAATCAAAAAAAAAATTTAAATAATACTATGTTGACATAAAAAATTAATTCTTCCTACATTGTAAGTTATATTTTTTCACTCCTTCCCCTTATAGAAGTTGTGCCTCATTATATTTGAAAAAATAATTCCATAGAAAACTTGCCCAAATCAAAGCTTTGATACCAATTGTAATGAAATTACTAAGATGTTCACATGGAATGACTTTATATCACACAAAATAATTTTATATTGTATAAAATAATCAAATATGAGAGATCACATAAAAATAATTAAAAATATAACAAAATATTAGATAATATATCAAAGACACTTCAAGGGGGTAATATCCACAACAATGCACTAAGAGAAGAATACTTAACATGATGATCAAAGACTAACCACTACTTCCTATATATAGTTTACATAGCCATGGTTATTCCATAAACTAACCTAACTAATAACATAGAGAAACGTAACAAGAATATAAAAGAGGTATGTAAGCTATAATTCAGCCACACATATCCCAAGACATGCCAAAGGTTAAGGGTGTATAAATTTAACTCACACATGTATAATTAAAAGTAAATGAATAAATACTTACACAAAAATTAGTGAATAGTCTAATGAGTCAAGATCTTCACTAAAGTTTTTTATTATGGGTCCCTCCTTGGTTGGATTTGAGTTTAAATAATTCCCTCGGATATATATGATTTTAATTCAAATCACTTACTTTCATTTATAATCCTATATCAATTAAAAATTGTTACAAAAAAGTTACATAGTTTAACTTGGCAAACTTCAGGTGTTATTCAATCACTATGTTTATATCATCCTTGGCCTATTCTATACTTAATTAAATATAGAGTTAGTCTCATTTATTATTTCAATAATAAAATACCTAATATGGAAATATAAAATAGATTTTTAGAATACATCCTAACTATGAGAATGCTACCAATAATGACTATGATAATAAGACATAATGGAAAGATGATATGTTTGCAAGTTGGGATGAAAAATAAGTATAGTGGATTAAAAAAAGAGAAAAACATTGTTAATATTTTAAACCACAATTTTTTCAATTTCTTAGCTTGTAAGATCCATCTTTTAACTTCCTTAACCACTTGACAATAACTAAATATGTTATTACAACTACTACAAGTTAAAAACATTCTCCAAAAGTTATTATAAGATAGTCATGGATACCTATATGTTGTTATGGGATAATTTATATAGGTTGAATTTCTTGACTCATTATAATTTAACTTCACCCAATTGCTACAGTTTGGGTTTGTCCAATAGCTTTGGGATAATATTACCTAGTTTGTTATAGATTATCACTACCCATATTTCTATAGGTTATTCATGTTCAATAAATATACTAAAACACATGATATTATAAACAAAATAATATAGTAAATATAGCCCATAATTCATATAAATCACAAAATAAACCATTTCATGCATATAAATCAAGTTCATTATATTCATTTAGTTCTAGTGGTAGGAAGAATATACAAAACATAGCTTTTATATCTAAGAAGTTTGGAAAAGGAAGGATTAAGGACACATATTAATTGTTCAAACTAGACCATTTTTATAGATCATCAATAAAATTAATTTTACCTAAAATTTAAGTTATATATCAAATAATCTATCTAAGAATTAGTAATTTTTAATCTAGTATTGTTGTAAGTGAAATTGCGAACCAAAAATTATATAAAAATAACTTAAAATATGAAAAACATCTTGTTGGTCTTGATTAAAATACACCTAAAATATAATTATAGATAAAAAATAACAAATATTTTACCAATTTTATTAATGCACCACACTTCTATTTGAACTTAATTTATTAATAAAACAAAGCTAAATTAAGTTTAATACATTGAAACTATCATGAGAAGCAAGGTAAAAAATTCAAATATAGATTAATAATATTAACTTTAAAATAATTAATATATATTTATAATTATTAAAATATACTATAATAAAAATGTAAGTATATGAAATCAAAAACGTTTGACTTATGCTCAAGGCAAAGTCAACATGGAATAAGCTTTGCTCAACAAGTAGTCAACTTATGCAACCTAATCAACTATGGCACCCCAAATTCCACATAAAATAGGAATTACATTAAATAAAAATATTTTTAATTATATTAAATATATAAAAAAATTACCCACCCCTTTTGGATGAATGTATAACTATTCAAACTTAGTTCATTACACATCCAATGAACTGCACTCTAATTGGCACTTCTAGCTATTTTTAGGAAGTTATTGAAAAGTTTCCAAAATTTACTAAAAAAATAATATATGGAAATTATTAATTAAATAAAATTTATAAAATAATAAAAACATAAATAAAATAAAACTAATATCAATAATCAAGTTACCAATAGGTGAAATTCCTATCATCTCATTGAGGCTTCCATGAATCTTCTTGAGAAATACCTTGGTAAAAATATAAAAACATTGATATTAAATTATCACATACTTAATAAAAAATCATTTATCATTTACAAATTCTTTAAAAAAATTATTTTTGAGTTTAATGTGATTGGTTCTAGCATAGAAAACTAGATTCTTGGACAATTGTATTACCCAATTGTTATCACATTTTTCTTGTTGGTTCAAGTTGAGATTTAATGAAATTATCCAAGAGTATTATAATTGATAATGATTATGTGAAATTTTATTTAATTAATTTATATTCATATTTAGTAGATGATAATTAAATTATAACTTTTTTCTTTAAAGACTAATAAACCAAGCCACTTCCCATTATGAAGAAATAAATTAAAGTTATTTTTTTGTGATCAAGAGATTCTCCCCAATATAAATTTATATATCCAATTATAAATAATGAAATTTATGGTCTAAAATGAATACCATGATTATAAATACCCCTTACATATCTAAAAATTTCTCTTCATTTCTTCCAAATGCTTGAATGATAATTTGTCCATAAATTTAAAAACTATTAAAACCCCATAACTGATATCAAGTCTTGTCGTAGTGAGATAAATCACACCTCCCATTATTATTATAATTTTTTTTCATGATTTTAATTAATTCCATCCTCTCTCATAATATTTTCACCACTTTTAATTTGAGTTTATATAGGATTCAAATCTTGAATATTGTACTTATTTAACATGTAATGGGCATACTTGGTTTGAAAAATAAATACTTTATCTTTATTTTGATGAAATTACATTCCAATAAATTAATTAATAATTATAGTTTCAGTAATATTAAATTAATATTTCATTAATTTATTTAATATATTCAACATATCCATAGATATACCTATAAAGATCAAGTCATCTACATAGGGACAACCGAATAAAACATTAGAACATAATGATTGTATGTAAAGAGTTAGTTTATTTTGACATATTAAGAAACCTTGATCTAATAACCATATATAAATTATTTATTAAAAATTTAATGGAGCTTCATTAAACCCATAAATATCCTTATTTAACTTATATACCCAAAATTATTTACTATTTACATCAAAACCTTGTAGCTGCGCAACACATACTTCTTCAATCACTTCATTTAGGAATGTTTTTTTTACATAAATTTGATTTATTTTAAATAATTTAGGATTATACACAAAAATAATTTATCTTATATTATATTTAAATTCCAGAAGTTGATATTTTTCCTCATAGTCAACCCCATATATTTATGCCAATCCTTTTGTAACTAGTTTAGATTTTAGCTTGTTAATTATTTCAACACTCTTTAATTTAGTATTGTATACCAAATTTTTACCAATGACATTATTATTAAATATATTATTAAATAAATTCAATTTATAATTCATCTTAATTTAAACCATCTTGAATCCCATAACATCAACCCATTCTTAATTTTAACTAGCTTCAACATAACTTATAGGCTCACTAGCCATAATTGACAATGGAAACATAATATTTTCATCATAAAAATCATAAAATAAATATTATTACTAATTTTTAAGAATTTTATTCTTCCTCTCATAATTATGATAAAAAAATTTATTGGACGGATGTGAATTCAATAACCACTTTTTCTTACTTGGAGTTGATAAAGATGCACGACTAGTTTCTTGAAAAGAGTTAGTATTATTACATGTTGAACTAAAACATGTGTAGGAATTTCTAAGACATAAAAAAAATTCAAGATGATTCTCCCCTTAACTTATTAATTTTTTAGATATATCATAATAAGAAACATACATTTCATATTAAAAAAAAATTACAATCCATATAAACAATTATTGATTTACTAGGAATATTATAAAACTTGTATGATTTTATTTCATCACTATATTCTATGAAATTGTGATCAATACTCTTACGATCTAAATTTAGACAAAAATAAACATATTTTATTTCACCCTTACCTTGAATTATCATGATTTTCATGTTTCCCTTTCCTTCAAATTTGATGGACTTTTAATCTACCAATTACATGTGTCTTTTGAAGGAATCATCTAACTTGTTGAAGTAGTCTTTGTGATTTTTCATGTGATTTGAGCAACCTAAATCAGGAGACAATCAGTTATTTACATCATATATTCTAAAAATACATCTTATATAATAATTTGAATGTTCTTAAACATCACTTTTTCAATTTTAAATTATTTATTTTCACTCTCTTGATTAGCTTGATTCTTAGTTTCTAGTATCCTATAATATTTTATCACATATTTTGGTTTTTTATAATAATGAAAAGTAATTTTTTTTTTACCTAACACACACACACATACACCCATTTTATGAATACAAATATGGACCACATATTGTTTGAGAATCATTATTTAAATTCTTATAAGCCCTGGACATCCATGACATCACTTTGGCATGCATAAATCTAAGGGTTTTATTGAAATTTAAAGTTATAGTATTACAAAAGAAAGAGAATCCAAGATTGGCCATGATTTATGAATTTTTTAAACCTTGAATTATCATAATTTTTTAAAATTTGAACTTATGTTTTTTTTTTCAAATAGAGATAATGTGTTATGTTCTAATATCAATATTTTTTCATGTGTATACAAGTCTATTTTTCAAAGATTCATAAATTTTCCACATTTGGGACTTATCTTCTAAGCGCCCACAACCTCAAATTATTGATATCCCATAATTATGATAAAAATATAGGTGAAACCATCACATTAATATAATCTCATGACAATAAATTAAAAAATTTTGACTTTAAGGAAACTGAGTTTTCACAATACATCCACATGGCAAGATCATATTCACCAAAGACAAAATTGGTTTCATAAAAAAATAAGTCTCTTGAATCCCTGAGCTCTAAGATTACACCACATGGAAAAATCCTTTAAACTTTAAAAGCAAAAATACAAAATATATCCTAAGTATTGAAAGATATCAGAGCCCCAATATTGGGATAGGTGGCATAATCTCATTCATTTAGAGCACTTTGAGAGATGTACAAAGCCAATGTCACTACAACCTTGAAACACTAAGTCCCTAAGTATCTAAATCCTTGAGATCATGCCATGTGTCAACATCCCAACCACCCATATCCCAATTGGAAGATATACATAATTTTAAAATTAAAAATGACTCTAGAGCCCTAAGATCACTCCACATGGCTCAATCTTGTTAACTTGTAGCATATAGAGCATAAAAAGTAAGATTATAATCCTAAGGACCCTAAGTGAACAAGATAAATACTAATTTCAAAATCATGGATATGCATGGAAAAATTCAAATAAATAGGTCAAAAACTAATAAAAGGCCTTTACTCAAGAAATAAACACTTATCTTAAATAATGATTGGGCATATAAAGTTAACAAAAAGTTTCCAAATGGTAAGAGATAGCCTACAAAATTTGACTAGTAAATTTAAAACAAAATGGAAATAAAATAAGAAGCCATTATTTATATTAATTGTGCATTTAAGACTCAAATTTGGAAATATATACAAAATTTTAGTAACGTCAAGTCACTTTACCATTAATAGACAAGCTGAATATTATGATTTTGAGCTCTCAAGTAGTTAAAATCCATAGTTTTCTCAAAAAAATTTACAATAAATTTTATTCATTATATAAATGAAATACACAAGTCTCTAATTACCAAAATGGCTTCTCTAAAATCAACATGTATCTAAGCCCCTCTTCATATTCTATTTCTAGTAACATTAAAATATACAAACACTATGTTTGACCAGGGTGACTTGTATTTCAATTTCCTTTATTATTCAAATAATAGAATGTAGTAGAGGTCATAACACCATATTAATCCTAGGATTTTCTATCTTAGGATGATAAAAATACATCAATGACTTACTTCCAATAAATAATATGGGACTACATAATGTAGTCACAAAATCTAAGGTCCCTGTATTCACTTTGATTCATTATTTATTCTTTATTTTCTCTTTCAGTGGATATTGATTGTATCTTAGAACATGAAGAAATTTAGTTCCATATGTTTTTGGTTGATCATTCAAGAGTTATATAATGATTCTACAGCTTGAAGTTGTTTATAACAACATTTTAGTCAATGCATGGATGAAATATAACACTTAAGAAGGAAAATTGAAATGATGGTTAGTAAAAGGGGGAAATTAAATCCCAAGGGAGGTATTTCCTCCAAAGGGATAAATAAGTTTAAACTAGGCATTAGGGTATCAATGGCTCTCTTGATTAGGTTATATGGATTTAATAATATCACTTACATGCATGTAGATTGGGTGTCACTATTAGATATTCTCTTGACCTGAGAGAAAATTGTGGCACTAGGTGAAGTTATCAGTGTCAAATTAAAAGGATAGATGTTAATACTATAAAAAAGGTTGGCTAACAACAATTTTATATGATGTCTTACTTTTTAGAGTCATTAAAGTGACCCAAAAAGTTCATGGAGAATCATGGGAGCCATCCACTAAGTATCTAAATAATATAATTTATGATGACTATTATTTATTATATGTTTATGTATTCAAGAATGAAATCATTATAATTTGTGAGGATGTTTATACTTAGCTTCATCAAAACATTTATGGAACTTAGATGACAAATATATCTAAAAATTTAAAAAAGAACATCTCCAAAATGGGAGATTATTGGTACTACCCATACTGTACCATTACTAGAATTCAAGGGATCAAAGCACCCCCTTTTTATTTACCATATCATGTCTCAAATAAGGTGGAAAAATAATAGATTACAAATCAATTATATAATAGTGTGGATGATGATCTTAATGTCAAACACTAGGATTATTATCAACATACTCTCCTAAGTATTGGTGATCCAAAACGCAAAAGTCTTGGTTGAAGAATATTTAAATAACATGCAAATAATAATGTTATCTCTAAGAAGAGATGTTTTATTACTCAAAATACAGATACAACATATGCCTATCTCTAGGAAGAGATGTTTGTTTTCCTTTTCAAGTTACATATCTATTGATACCTATTTTTGAAGGTAGGAGAAGGATGTGGAAGGTCACCAATATTGAGGGAGAAGAAATGGTTCAACTTCCATGAATTAAAATAATACATAATTTGAGAAATTACTATGTTTAGAAACTTACTATTTTTAGACTACACTACTAAAATTGAAATTTGGGGCACTTCCATTTGGTTTTTAGGATTAAAAACCCATCAAGAAAATCTCATGTCATCTCTCAATTTTCCCCTCATTATTATCTTTCTAATTGTTCAAATGAGGAGTTAAACAGAGCTATAGTGCAAAATTTATGGCTCCCAAAAGTTCTAGAACCAATTGGGGTAGGACCATCACCCAAATTTTCACCTCAAGTGTTTCCTAGATCATTGCCTAAAGTTTTGTATATATCAATTGGATAGATTTAGTTCACAATAATGGCACACTTAAATCAAGTGGGAAAGGTCAGGGCTCATTATAATTTGAAGGTGGCCCAATATAGTGAATTGGACCCTAGGGAAAGAGTTATAAAGTATCTTAAGTTACTCAAGGATATAATAATGGTTACCATTATATATGAACATTACATATATGATCATGATGCCATATTTATGAATACTTCAGATGATTTTAGACTCTATACCTATATGAGAGATAATGAGATGTCAATGGTCATTACTCAAGCAATCCAATATGACCCTAAAATCACTAAGGAGTAGGAAAATGAAATGATAAAATAATTAGAAAGAACCTATAGTCATTAGTAAAATAAACCATATTCCCAAGGCCTAACTAAATATGATCAACCTCCCTCTCCCATAGAATAAGATATTAATTTATCAAAGGGAGGGTTTGATAGCCAAAACAATGAGAATATCTAGATTAGGAATGTTGTTATCAAAGGTATTCTTATATTTCATATATTTTATACTAGTATAATTACTACCACTTTGGGAAAAAAAACTATAATTTTGATGACTTTTCCTCCTCTATATGGATAGATAAGCACATTCTCTTAGACACCTCTCATTGCACTTAATTTGGTCACACAAGTAAGTATTCCTATGTTTATGAAGAGTTATTTCTCATCT
Organism: Torreya grandis; assembly: GCA_037957365.1. Classification (NCBI taxonomy): domain Eukaryota; kingdom Viridiplantae; phylum Streptophyta; class Pinopsida; order Cupressales; family Taxaceae; genus Torreya; species Torreya grandis. The sequence goes on from JARHVA010002962.1 coordinate 86,291, forward strand.
ATTCCATATACTTATCCTTATCATAAATTACCTCCAATTATTAATCCCCACCCATTACCATAAGTAAGGGTACATCTCCTCAAATATTCCCTACTATACTAGTTTCTTCTCCATCCACTCTTGCCTGTACGACCATTATTTCACCACCCATCTTTTCACCATAAAATTTAGTAGTTCATATTATTATGGATACTTTATTAGTTTCATCTTACCCTCATCTCCTATTCCTCCATAATTAATCACCAAATTAAATCCATAGTTCTTCTAGCATTCTTAAAAACTCAACAAGTGGAAGAAAGACCATATTTAGGTATAGCTACCCTAGGAGGACGCCTTGATGAAGAAACATATCAGGAAGATCATGACATATAATCTCACTAGTGTATTAACCCACAAATGAGGAATAATAAAATTCAAAATCTATGATAGGATAAAAACAATAATTGAGGCAAAAACATAGGATGAAATAAAGGAAGAGGTAGAACTCAAAAAGAAAAAATCTATAAGCTTAGAAAGCTTGAAAGAAGAAGAAAATCAAAGTGGATAATATGACCAATAAATTTTTAATGAATAAGATATGATGGCCCTAAATAAGGTATTTTACTCTCTTTCTTATTCCCTTATAGTTATAAATAATCAAGTTGTTAATTTACCACTTGGTTGTCCTGGGCCACAAATTTATAGTTTTATTGATTCTTCCATTCATTATACTCCAAACCAAACTATTTTGAGATTTTGAATTAGTTTTCATTTTTAATATTTGAGGGACACATGTCCCTATAAAATTCTTAGCTCAGTTGGAGATACTATTGACATAAACTACACCCACATAATCTACCATAATGATAATTTTGTAAACCCTAGGCTAGACAAAGCATGTGGGAGAAATCACCCCTTAGAGGGAAGTATCAAGATGGAAAAGGATAATTCATATACCATAAAAATAAGTTCATTTAATCCACATCCATTTATTAATTGACATTATATCTTTGTAGACCCTACCAAACCTAAAGAACAAGGTGAACTCGTTATGCCCTAATGGGCTAAATAGTTACAAGGCTAGAGATATAATAGGAAAAATTTGGTCCTCATATAATTACCCATAGTATATAACTATTTTGACAAGAAAATTGGTAAAATTTAGAGGGTGAGGAAGAGTAAAAGGATAAACACTATAAAAAGGGAAGAAATAGTGCTAGAACAAAGGGAAAACATGTTTCCTTTGGCTAAGAATCCCAAATAGAGTCCTAGTGACCCTAATGATTATGTATAGTATTTTTTATCTTTCATAGATTCAAATAGGGAGGCCATGAAATAAATGTATAAAATACAAGATAAAGAACAATAGAGACAAATCATTTATCTTCGTAGGAAATTATTGATAATGTATAAAGTGTATACACAAGTTTGTAAACAATTTTGAATATAATTTGAGACTCTAGGGGAGAGTCACAACCTAAATGGGTAAAATTGATAAAACTCTAAAACCAATTAAAATAATTTGAAAAGAGGCTAAACTTCCTAGTTTACTGTGCTAGAAACAATGCATACAATCATTTAAACCTGATGCCAGCCTAAAATGCTACACATGATTTGAGTTATGCGATTTCAAAGAGGGATGGTGACTTTAACTATCATACACAAATGAAAGCCTTAATAGAGAAATTTTTAGGTGAATAAATTGAGTCCATGGATTTATTAAAATATATGAGGATCATATATGTGATAAACTCCATTAGGAAATTGGTAAATAGGCCTAGTTTTGAAGCACTTCTAAAGGTAGTTATAGATAGATTTAAGAAGGAAGTTAAAGTTACTATTTATAAAAATAATGAATAAACTCTATAACTAATCAATTTAGTTAAATATATAGTTACTAATTTTAATCTCTTAGAACTGGGTTTAAGGCCTCAAAATAGAGTTTATAAGGTTGATCAATGAAACTATCAAAATTTTAATCCTTTTATGCTTAATTTTGACAATATCAATAAAGAATTTTAAACTACTTATACATTGTTTTGGAAGCTGAAGGCTACATAAGAGGCTCCTAAGTAAGCACCAAACACATAGTCAACAATAATAATTGTCATGTCATCACAAGGCCCCCAATTCTCAAGATATGTAGTAATGCATACTCTAACTAGACAAGTTTTGATTCCTTAAGGAGCTACAATGACTACTATAATTAATGTAGTTAAAACATCTATCATGCAACCATTTTACTTTCCTAGTGGTGCCACATCAACAACACCTTATATATATATATTTATTTACATGTTATAAATTCAGTTGGGATTGGTGCTACTATATTTATTAGCATATATGTATTATATTTTGATCAAAGGATCTTATTTATATACACACTTTTCATACATACATGTTATGCATAAATTTGAACACATATTTCTATAATTAGAAATGTAATTTTAGACTTCCCTTAAAGTATGATTCATCCCATCCCCAATCCTATATATATTTGTATCCTCCTAATACCAAATCAAGGAGAATATTTTTTGTTTGATATAATTAATAAATTCTAAAGATTGTAATGCAATTGGTCTTGATGTGTAAATCTCGTACTTATCTAAATTTATGAGTTTTAAAGAAGTTTCATCAATCTTATATCTTATTGTTTTGGTTATGTATGCACATTATTTTTATATTTTTTTATGTAAGAGCATCATTCAAACAACATGTAAATTTTGTATAAAAGTCAAATTGAGTCAAATAAGACATGTTTCAAGGTCTAGAAGTTATGTCATGCTTTAAAAATTATTGAAAATATCATGCATGAATGTACTAGGTCACATTAGGGGTGTAATAAGTAATATAAATAATTGGAATTCAAATTCTAATCACTGTAGTGGTATTTAGAAGGTTTCCTACCAAAAAGACTATGTTTGAAATTCAAAATGTTTGTTAGTGTCTAAGAAGACTTTAGCCGAGTTGTAAGATTATGAATCCTTAGGAAAGGATCCTAAAATATTAGGGACATATTTTAAAAGTCATTTTTTTCTTATGTAAATGTTATATCATCTCATACATCCTCTATAAGGATGATATTACATTGAAGAAGTAAAACTTGGCATGTACCAAGAATAGAGTAGGAGGCTGAGAAGTTTATAGGATTCCTGGTTATATTTTGTTATGTTTAGCATTAGATTAGGTTTTAAATTTTTGAGGAGAAGTATATATAAAATTCATATACATGTACAAAGAAGAAGGGGGTATGAGAAAATATGAATAGTTTGTAATGATATATAGGTCTATAATAATAGTTCTATGGAGGTTTGTTTTATTAATAGACTTGTGTAAACACCCAAATTTGGTAAAGAAACCACAAGTACTATGTTTTTTTTGATATTTCACACAAGGGTCTTAGTGATGTTTATAGCCCTTGTTCACATGGTCATATTGAGTCTTTTAATATTTCTTGTGTCTTACTTTTCCTATTTTTTCCACCACCAATAGTCATAAGTCTCCTTTTCCCAGTCCTAGGGGACCCTAGCCTATCGTCCTTGATTTTAGATCTATTCTAAGCCTTAAAATATTAATTCCATGTATATTATAGTAACACCACATGGTGTTAGTTTCCACTTGTCGATTTTGTGTTTGATGGACCATTTAACCTATGTTTGATTCCTAACCCCTCTATGAACTTTATTTTATGATTTTTATATATTTTTCATGAATTGTCAACCGTCAAACAAGGTTTTATATTCATAAAAAAATCATCCTTTATAAATATCCTCATGAGGAATTTTACATCTAGAACTTACTATTTTGGCACTTATTTACATAAAATCAACTAGTAGTATAGATCAAATACTCTGCATACTACTCAACTTTCACACCTAGACATTTGCATGATTGGTAAAAAAGGGCTTAGGAGAAATTCATTATAGCATATCTTATAATTTGATGGTGCATGCTCCATAAGGGATAAGTACATACAATCTGAGACCCCTAACATTGAGTTTAATGTAGGTAATAGCCAAGAAAATAGGGTATCTACTTTGTATGATTGTAACATCCTAAAACCCATATTTTCCTTTCATTTTGGATTTTATTAGTTCATTATTTCATGTGTCCAGGTATTCATTAGGGTTTTGTATAATAATCAACTGAAATAGTGACATAAATGAGCTCTCATATGACATAAAATCACCTATAAGAGTTCTAAAAATTCTTGTAACTTCGTTAAAAGTTACAACTACTATAGAAACAACATTAGTGCTAAAATTGGACACTAGTGCCACATGTTAATACTTTCCTAAGAGGGGTGTTACTATCTAGATTTAGATCTCAAAAATGAAATACTCCTCTATGTCTGCTCATCTGTCTCTAGTACCCTGATCCGTGAAAAACTCTATGTACATCTAGATAATTTCCTTGTCTCCTTGTGATTATTATTTTGGGAAAGTTACATAGAATCAATAAATTCCTATTTTTTTCTACATTAATAATAGACCCAACCCTTTAATTTAGCTTAGGATTTACATAGTAAAACCCTAAAAGGTTAAATCATTTGGTGAACCTAACTTACTTTGAGTATTGCCTCAAAACCCTAATTTTCCTTAGGTTTTACCTTCACTAAATTTGGTACATTAAATTATGGTTACAAAAATTTGATTTTATAATTTTTTGGTCTAAATGTACTAATTTAATTAATCCTATATTAAGGTTTTATTTATATAATTTAATATAAATATTTACAAGAAGACCCTAAATCAAAACCCTAGATCCATATATTAGGTCCCTATACACATAAAACAATAACAATTATAGTTTCAACAATTTTATTTTCTATTACAAACTTTGTTCAACAAATGCACACATTGCACACATACTTATGTTAGATTATATTATACCTTTTATGTGTTTATTATTCCTTATTTACACTATTTTCTTTGTCAAGTTTAAAATGGTATCTAAAAATTCTTCTAACCCTCATCCAATTGATGCAATATAAAATTCCTCTCATGACTATAATAATGAATGGACTAATTTTCAATATTTTACATTAGAGCATAATAATGACTTTATTTATAATGATGAATGACTATTGTTATAATGATGGATACGAGTATTATTATGAGTATGAAAATGCAAATGAATATTAGGATATATTAGATACATCATATTATCTTTCATCTTACTCTTATATTAATCCTAAAAGTAAAATTAACAATACAATACCAAAATAACCTCTTTTTTATAGTGTTTTATTCCAATGTGATCCTATTTTTGCAACTACTTTTGCTACTTCATTGTTCAAAATAAATCAATATAAGTGCACTACATGAAAATAAATTTCAAATGCTTCAAGTAAATTAGATATTAAAAATGCATCTTCTTTACCCTTCTCAAGTACCTTTCAAAAATCAAGTACGAATGATGTTACACCTTTTAACAATGTACAAACTAAGGTAGCTAAGATTAATTTATCACCCTAATTCACATTTCAAGATCAATGCATTGATTCTTTGGCACAAATAGATAATGCACATGTTTCTAAATCTTCTCCTAGATGTCATAATATGTAGAAATAAATCATGGTTGTTACTTCTCGTTCCCTTGATTTCAAAATAAAAAGTGATAATAATTCTTGCATTTAAAAAATTACTAGTGAACAAATGCCATGCATTACACCTATATATGATGATACATTGAATAATAATAAAAATTTAAAATCTTATCTTTTTCATTATATTAATGAGCATTAAATGATATTTATTCTACTCTTACTTCTTAAAATGAATTAATTTTTTATCTTGATGAACCATGGGATAATGATGATTATTTTGATTATGATGAAGATGACATAGAATATACAACTTCTACTTATTATCTTACCTCACATATCTCTCTTTTTCAACCAAACAATAGGTCACATGTAAAAAGACACACACACACACACATTATTATGTGCATAATTTCCATTAACTATAGAATAAATCACCTTATATTCAACTAATATGTGATACTCCTTCACAACCTAACAATATAAAAGATACCAATTAATCCCCCTTAACACCCCTTACTATTGTAGAACCTATTTCTCAAACAAACCAAAATGAGGGTGATATCTCATTTCCCTCTAGCTAGGTCCAAGCTATCACACCTCCAACGGTTATTGAGAACACACCAACCTTGCACAACATTTCCAATATAATGTACCAATAGATAAAACAAACAATAAAATTAAAGCATTGAACAAATCCCTCTATAAAGATAATACACCTTCACAAGTGTTAATTTTTTAATGCATGCTATGGGTGCTTTGAAAAAAAAAGTACACCATATCACTTTGGAGAATGAAGCATACACATATATATTGATGTAAACGTTATACATAATAACCCTAATCCACACATAATTTCAATTATGATGTTTCCACATAACTTTAAGATACTAATATTACATATTTTTGATGGACATGGAGATACATATTTACACCTTCAAGATTATGAGAAAGACATGGCTCACATTACAAATAGGTTAATTCTACTACAAGTGTTTTCAAAATCACTAAATCGGAAAGCTAGATTGGTTTCACCATACACTCCCTAGTGGATCTTTTCATACATATGAGGAGCTAAAGATAGTCTTTCTTAGATATTATATATAGAATAAGGGACCTCTAATCAAATATGAGATATTACCTTCACTACAACAGGGTGAGATAGAACCTACATCAGAATACATTCTATAATTTAAAGCTTATTTGCATCAATTAATTTATCAACCAATATATTTAGAAGTACAATACATATTTTCTAGAAGTTTAATCTATCCTTTCAAGGAAAGATTTCTTTATTAGACATCTAAATAATTCAAACATATATACAACATAGATATAGAATTATAGGCAAAGTTGGGATTATAAATTATATATTTGGAGGTAAATTTGGCCATAGACCCCTTAGAACCTTAGTGATCAAATTTGGTACAAGATCTTACTCCACTTTTAACTCACAAAAAAGTGGAACATAAACAACCAATAAAAATACTTAGAAAGGGAAAATATCCACTATAGATAGTACAATCTAAAGTGAGTAGCACATATGATATACATATAGGGGTTATATAGTTTTCAGATAAGGCTAGGCCTCATGACATCTTGATTACCCTACAAGATAAGGGGATGATCACACTTCCTTCAAATAATCATCATCCACCACACCATTTTCACTAGGTACTACATAAGCATTATTATCATTTTCACCAGATAAATGGACACTCAGATAACCATTGTTATGCACTCTAAGCTTCTATCAACTAGTATGTTAATAGAGGCATCATAAAGTTTACACATGGGGCAATAAGCCCTCATTTTCCACACTCTCCTAGATCACAATCCTCTATGATAGAGTTATCCCAAGGTTTTCATTTTAAGTAAACATTATTTACTCCTTGTATGAGCCTTATGACTTCAAGGATAGACATTTATCAATAGTCCCATACATCATAGCCGCAAAAACAATGGAAAATAGTTAATATATTTTAGAATTTACCTCTAGTGTGTACGTTGATTAATATATTTGGGAAAAAATACAAACCTAAAGTCACACTTTTATTACAATCACCAATTAAAATATTTTAAAATAATTACAGAGCTCAAAATACACATCTAATGTACACACCAATCAAAATATTTGGTAATAATTATCAACCCAAGGGCACAGTTTCAATTCTTCAACCGATAAAGATATATGGTAATAATTACATAGATCATAACCCATCTCTAGTCTCCACACCAATTAAAATATTATTAATAAATAATAAAACTCATAGTGTAGTTTTAGAGTGTCAAACAATCAATATTTTTACATCAAAGTATACACAATCATATGATATCAGTGCATCACAGGCATCTCTAGTTTCATTGCCTATGTCTATAGAAACACAACATGAACAATATGCTCATTGGTTCTCCATGTCATCTAAGGTTAGATAGGGAATATCACCATTAGATGTTATACATGTAGACATATTATGAAATATAAAACAAAAATTGTATACCAATAAAATACCAAAATGTAATGTCCTTCACATGTGCCTAAACATTCATATAAAGTATACAAATTAATTAAATTTAATCCAACTGAAACAAAATTGCAAACATTAACATCTCCAATAATAATAAAAATCACTTAATACATAAAAATATATATAATATAACAGATCCATTACCAATTCACAATGCCAAAGTAAAATAATAACCATCTATATAAAAATTAAAACATCTTTTAAATACAAATGTGGTGCATCACTCAATGACACAAGCATGACTACTAGGATCATCTCCTTCACTCTCACTATCAAACACATCAAAACTAGAACTAGAAGCCCCACTATCTCTACATGACCTTGATTTATGTCTATGCCTACTATCTCTCTCTTGATACATGCCAATATTAGCCTTGAACTCAACATACTCTCACTAAAGTCATATGTAGTCATCTAAAAAATGAATAATATCCCCACCTAAAGCATTAGGAGAGGGAATGGTACACCTATATAAATCTTTATGAAACTCATCTCTATCTACTATTGCTCTCCTAAATGTCACATTTGATTTTAGTTCATGATCAAACAAATGGGTATGTACCCTAGTAACATTGGTGGCCCTCTCTAACAATCCATCATCCATAACATGATCTGGGATATGCCATCTCAACTCACACATCACTGACTCAATGGTGACCTCCTAATACTCATCATCTCCTACATATGTAAGTATCCATACAATTCATAAGAATCCTATCCTATAAAACCATAATTAGCTATACACAAAACATATAAACATATTATTTAACTTACCATCAATAGCCCTTAGGGGCTCTACATCTAGTACCTCGTTTATAATCACCCCACCTTTCATAAATAGAGGTGATCATCCATACTCACTCCACCATACTACATAAACACCAGTAACTCTAACATCATCCACATCTAGTACCTCAATCTCAAGATCATGATCCATCATTAGCATAGGAGTTATCTCATCAATCAATTGGCTCAACCTACTACCTGGCCTCATAAGAGCCCAAGAACTCCTCAATCACACCACAAGTGCCGAGGGAACATATTTTAAAATATTGAATTGTTGATTAAGCCTCTCATACTTAAACTAATTGTATACATTATTCAGTGATCATATATCTAATAGCTAACATGAATCCACCTCAACTACATATTATCCTCAAGCCACCCATAATATCCCCTTTATGGTCTCCAGATGATATCTTATGCTCTCAAATTATCTAGTACCTACTAATAATATGTAGTAATCCTTGGTGCATTCCCTATCCTAGTCCATATATCTATAAATACCTTTGGATGAGCCTATCCATCACATGGACACACAACAAGACTACTTGCAACTATGTGCTTGTATGTCCAATAGCTTAATAGTGTATATGAATCAATACCCTGCCATTCATCTCTTATGTAATTTGGTACAAGTCCATGTATAAATTAGATATCATTAGATGACCCCAAGGTTACATGGTGCCATGATGTTTGATGTCTTGAACTATATCATGCATCCTATAAAAGATCAAGACATTACTCCCATCCATAATAATAAATGATGACAATATCAAAATAATAAATTTTTGCAATTGTAAAACATTAGCCATAATAATAATGGTCAAAAATATGTCACTTTGACTCCTTATGTGATGAGTCCTCACCATCATGGTAGAGAAGTACCTAGATGCCTAATGTATAACTTGAACACTAGTAGCCTTATATAATACAACCTATTGCCTAGAGATCACATTATATTAACTTGAAAAATGATAGAAAAATCACATTATATTAATAATACAATAGAAAAAGTACATATCCAACTAAACACTAAATTATCAACTCTAACATAATCAATACATTATTCAAACCTAATACAACATCACAACTACCAAGTAACACTAGTACAATCAATCCTTACCACTTTTGGTCACATATCCTCAACACAATCTTGGATCTCTCACAAAAACGGGGGGAAATATGCATATATTGATTTAGATATACATATTTACATTCATATTTATAGACACATAGGTGTACATAGGTTTACAAAGGCATTCAGAGTCATAATTTTTTTCACATATAGACACATAGGTCTACACATGTTCACATAAATAGTTAGAGTCATATATTTATGGACACATAGGTTTACATAGGCATTTAGACTCATATATTTATAAACACATAGGTATACATAGGTTCACATAGACATTCAATGTCACAAATTTAGAGACACATAGGCCTACATAGGCATTCAGAGTCATAAATCTATAGACACATAGGTCTACATAGGATCAAATAGACATTTAGAGTCACATATTTATAGACACATAAGTCTACACAAATTTACATAGGTATTCAAGGTATAGATTTACAAACACACAAGTCTACATAGGTTTACATAATCATTTATAATTATATATTTTTAGATATATAGACACACAGGTCTACACAAGTTTACATAGGCATCTAGAGTCATATTTTTGGATATACAAAATAACACATCTACAAAAGCTTACATAGGAATCAAAAGTTATATATTTTTGGATATATTGATGAACAAGCCTATATATATTTACATAGACATTCAAATTCATATATGTTTTGACATATATATGCATAGGTCTACATAAGTTCACATAAGTTTACATAAGTATTCATATGTATACTCTACATAGATATGTAGATTTGACATAGGTATACCAGTTTATTTAGATATTTAGATACATAGCTACATCTCTCAGATTTCAATATTAGGGGGCACAATGTAGAGTGCACATTCTTGGTCCACATTTTTAGATTTATCAAGTTACACTCAATATCATCACCAATATCATCACTAGGTTTTCACTAGTTTGGGTCATAGAAACATCTATAGTAGTTGATCCATAGCATTTCACTAGACCTAGTTTACATACTCAAATTTATAGTGGGAAGAAATGATCCTTTATTCTCCACATGTTTAGTTCATATTACTTAGATTCAGAGTGGAGGAAGTTAGCCTTATTTCTCCACACATTTAGTTCACATTACTTAGATTTAGAGTGGGGTCAAGTGAGCCTTTTTTTTCCACACATTCATTTCACATTACTCAAATTTAGAGTGGGGGCATGTGAGTCTTGTTTCTCCATGCATTCAATTTACATACTCAATTTTAGTATAGGGGGAATTGAAACTATATGTTTCCCTTCACTTGTTACACTCCAATTCTTCTCCACTTCTCTACCCAAGAAGTAGGCTAAATATATATTACATTCACATAATTAAGTATAGGTATGCATTTTTATTTCCATTTACTCTATTAATTCCATTTCATTGCATTACTAGAATAAAAAGGGGCAAATGTAAACACCCTAATTTGGTTAAGATACCACAAGTATTATGTCTTTTGTTTCTCTTTTAAAAAAGGGTCTTAGTGATGGTTATACTCCTTGTTTGTGTGGTCATATTGAGTCTTTTATTATTTATTGTGTCTTATGCTTCATATTCTTACACCCCTCATAGTCACAAGTCACCTTTTCCCAATCCTAAGGACCCCTAACCTATTATCCCTAATTTTTGCTCTATTATGAGACTTAGGCATTAGAACCACTTTTATGATAATATAACCACATGGCATTAGTGTCCACTTGTGGATTCAATGTATGATGGTCCCTTTCACCCATTTTGGAATCATAACTCATTTGTGACTGTTATCTTATGTTTTTTTATATATTTTTCATGACTTATCATCTAGAAAATAATGTATTATATTCATAATGAATATCCTCCTATATAAAGAGCCTCACAAGGCATTTTACATATATCACTTACTATTTTGGAACTTATTTACATAAAATCAATCAATAGTACAACTTAAATACTCTGCATACTACTTAACTTTCACACCTATAAATTTGGATGCTTTGTCAAATAAGGGCTAGGTTAAATTCATTATAGCATACCATGTAAGTTGATGGTGCATGTTCCCTAAAAGAGAACTACATATGATATGAAACCCATAGCATTAGGGTTAATGTACTAAACATCTAAGATAACATGGGGTTTTATCTATGTGATAATAAAATTCCAAATCCCATGTTTTCCTTTCCTTTTGAATTTTACTAGCTCATTATTTCATTTGTGTAGGTATTCATTAGGGTTTTGGAGAAAAAATATCCAAAATATTGACATAGATGAGTTCCCACATGACACAGAATCACCTTTAAGATATCTAGAAACTCTTGTAGATTCCATAAAATTTAAAAAAAAAAACAATAAATAAAGGACATTATCACCATAATTGGACACTAGTGCCACATGGTGTTATTTTTCTAAGAGTGGCACTACTATTTGGAGCTAGATCTTGAAAAATAGTCAAAAGATGAAAGAATAATTTATGTCTACTCAACCATCTCTAGTACCCTGGTCCATAAAAAACTTTATGTACATCTAGATGATTTCCTTTTCTCACTGTGATTAATATTTTGGTTGAGTTCCATATAATCAATAAATTTCAATTTTATTCTAGATTAACAATAGACCTAGCCCTTCAATCTAGCTTAGAATTTATATAGTAAAATCATAAAAGGTTAAATCAACTTGTGTAAGTATTTGAGGGGTTGATGAATAAATAAAAATAATATTTTTATTTTTATGGATCATTATTGTTCTTACAATTATTGATCATGTGTATTCATATTTAAATAAATCTCATAAGTTTCTTAATATCTTTACAAGTGTGACTATGTATAAATTGTAGAATTTATGGATTATAACATGCCTATAAAAGAGAAAAATGAATGGGATTGAAATTAAATGGAGGATAAAATTTCCTTTGTAAGGTAATACCAAAAAAAAATCATCTATTTTAAGAATTAAATCTGAATTATCGGTTGAACATTAGCCATTATAATCAATAAAAGTCCTCTGAAGTTCCAAAGATGTGATGCAGTCTTTAACATCCCTGTAATTACATTATTTCATGTTATTTTGTGTGCATAAAGAAGAATTAAAGTTTTTAATAGAATTATAAGTTTTTTTATATCATGTTACAAGTGTAATTATGTCTTAAATTTTTTTATGCTTTATGAACCATCCTTTATAATCTCTCACCCTCCTACAAGATTATGTAAATATAGCCTAGTGTTTAGAGTAGTAAAATGCCAATAACATAGAAAATATGTATCAAAGTGGTCTAAAATCTGATATTAACATACCAAAATATGATAATAATTTTTTAAATTTTATTATAGGTCTTGATTAATCTATAAAAAATATAAATAGATGACTTTATTTTAGGTCTGAGTATGAAAACACAGAAATTCAAGGTTTAAGAAAAGAAATGAGCATAACTTTAAAGTATGAATTAAAATGCACTAAAAATTGGTATGTATATTATAAGGTATGTTATAAATTTATTAATTTTTTTTAATAATTTATAACATAGTGTTAAAAATATAAATATAGGACTATGTTTTATAACTATGTAAGAAAATCATGTTCTTAAGAGGGTATATGTGCATATCTTCAATTATAGACGTCATAATGTATTGGAAACTTGTAGGAGGTTGTGTAATAATTTTATTTAGGGTTAAGTAGTGATATAAATCCATGGATAATATTATAAGGTTAAATGTTAATAACTATGTTCAAATAAGCTTATAGTACATGAAGAAAAGTGAGGGTTTAAAAGTATCAATTGAAGTTATAAACCCTAGAAGATTATTATGAAATGTCTAAGACTAATAAGAATTTATAATAATAATGATGACAAAGTTTCATATGTGATAAAATTTAGATTAAAAGAGAACATATCAAGTGATCATACCCTAGGAGTCTAAGAGACAATAGACTTGAAGAAGGCCTAAAAGTAATGATCAAGTTCATTGATAGGGAGATCGGACATGTATGAATATTAAAAAGGAATTTTAGGGTCATAAGAGACTAAGTATATATATAATTACCTATTTTTATGATAATAAAAATATCATAATAAAATAAGAGTTTTGGAGCAAGGGTAGATAATAGACCTAAAGTGTGAGTAAATAGACATATAAAGAAGAATGGGTGTAACAAAACTTAAGAATGAAACCAATGAAAGTTAAAGTGAAAATTTTATCCATTAATAGATTAATTATAATTTTAAAATAATTTATAATGATTGTATAGGATTATTTAATGGGCATAAGTTGTCATTAGATTAATAATTTAATAATTTAATGGATCTTGGCAGACAAGTGGATTAAGGTCAATGGTCATCAATTTTTAGGTATCTGAGATTTGGTATAACCTATTTTGAAAGATAATCATGTTTTTAAAGTCCTTTTTACATTGATAAGTTGTAGGTAATTTAAAAATTGGTCTATGTAGTTAAATAGCATTTAGTCTTGAGAGAAGGTAAAATCTAAGGAAGGCTTAAAAGGAAGCAAATAGATAGTGAAGCTTAAGGACAAGAGCATAGCGATTACTATAAATGTAGATCCAAGAAAAGAGAACTTGGATAAGTTATCAAAATACCAAGGTGAAATAGACTTGGGTGAGATGGAATATGGAACAAGGTGAATAATACTTTCTTTAAATAATAAAGAGAATGAAGTGATAAAAGGACTACCTAAAAGTAAGAAATAGCTGAGATTTAAGAGAGTAAGTTAAAAAAAACAAAAAGAAGAAGATTTTGAAGAAGAAATAGATTAATTAAATAAAATAATAACATTGATGGAGTTGATTGTACATAGTATTAAAAACACATGGTATGGATGGGTAATAAATAAGATGGTAAGATATCTAATCAGATTGATAGTAGAAAAAAGAAGAAGGACAAAGGAGTTCTTATGTAAGAAACTTAAGAGGGAGTAGATAAATTAAATATGAACACACAGATGGAAAATCATGAAGGATATTATCATTATAAAAATCAATGAAGGGACTATATGGCCTAAAAAAAAATCAACTAATATTTTATTTGATGTTTTTATGCAAGGAAGTTATTTATGAATATGAATTCTTTGAGCTAATGAATGGAATAATGAACAAACAAGGTGAAACAATTCATGAAATAATGCTTAGTTCAATACATTATAAAAATGAGACTCATTATAGGGCCTTAACAGCTGAAGAGAATAAATAAGGTCAATTGTACATCCATCACAAAGAGTTGGTTAAATAAGAAATGATCCTCACTCAAGAGGAAGAAGAAGATAAAAGGAATGAAATTAAAGGTACAATAGGTAAAAATTTATTTTATAATGATAGTGATAAAATAATTTATAGATATTTATTATAATTTATTGAATATTCAAAGAGTGAACTCATATGTATGAATAATGATATTGAAGATTAAAAATTTTCAATTTCTTATGATGACTAATTTTTTGATTGCACACAATGTATGGAAACAAGTGACTTGTTTATTTATCAAATCTTAGAGAAATTAGAAAAAAAATATGGCATATTTATAACAAGCTATCAATAGTGAAGTCACCTATGAATGAGAGGACATATTTTATCCAAAAATTGAGAACAAGGAGATAGACAGTTGGCATGAAGCAATGATGTCTCATATAAAAGATAATATGAAGACAAAATATAGTTGTGAATAACTCCAAGGATAAGAACTCATGATTGATTAAATATTTGAGTAGTAACAATGGGTGTAAGAGTTTGGAGAGACCTCAAAGTCTAAATATTTTTCATTTAACATTTTATTTGATTGTATAGATGAAAAGATAAAGTTTATAGAAGAGGGATATTAAAAATATATAAAGATAAGAAAGATCTAATTGATATCCACATATTGGAAGATAAATATAAAAAGATAATAAATGAAGAAAAGATGAAAATAAGGACATGATAAATCCAAAACAAAAGTCCAATAAGGATGGAGATGATATCGAGAAGGAAGATTAGGTGTGGAAGTAATGAAAATATTCACCTATATAAACAATTGATAGAATAAAGCATTTAATTCAAGATAATTGAAGTAAAAATTGCATATAAAGGATTTTATGAGTAGTGTATACAATTAAAAATGCATCATGTCTATAAATCAATCTTAACTTAGATAAGATAGATCATACCATACACTTTCAATTGGGGACACATTAGATAATTTGTAACATGAAAAAAATTAGGATCATCTAGACCCAATTAGGGGATCTCTTACAATAATAAGCCATGCTAGGTTTGATTCCAAATCCTCTAGTCAAGCACAATAATTCAATAGCCATAATTAGATCCTATATTTCAATATCTCACCAAACTAATAAAAATTAAAGGAAAGAATATAATCTAGTGCTCACAAAAGCTTATGGTATAATATGGGGGTTAGTAAATAAATAAAAATGGATAAGATAATTCCAATTAATATATGTCTGAGTAGGACCCTAATACATGGAAGAGGAAGAATAATATTATTCAAAGCCAATACTTATGCTAATTTTATCTACTAAAAGAGAGGATCAAAGCTAGAGAATACTTACCTAAAAGATGAACCCATTGAGACTCAATATTTCCATTGGATAATTGGGATTTTAAAGAGGTTTTTTTCATTTTTAAGGATCACTAATAAAGGCCAAATCATCCAATAATTCTCCACAAGACTAGGTTCTCCAAGTAGAAACCCTAAGCTAAGACTCCTCAAGTAGAATGGTGGAAGAGTATATTGTAAAGAAGTGCAAGCAAATAATAAGTGTTGATTAACTACTAAATAATGATGAAATTAACTTTTATATATAGGTGGATTAACCCTAAGCCCTTCTAAAAAATTTGGCTGACATGGTCGACCGAATTGACCTAGTACGATTATGGACAAAAATTCACTAGATCATAGGCTAGGTCATCCAAGAGATGACCTAGACCCTAAATTAATTTTACCCAAAACTATATAGGGTTAACCAAGTTGACTTAGTATAGTAGACTATAAAAATAGTATTAAGGTGAGGAATAGAGGGATAAAAATTGGGAAAAAACTAAAGTGTGTAAAAGAGGAGTAGTAGCTTAGGGAATGGTTTTTAGAAGGTAGTTGGATTGGTAATAATTGGCAATAAGGGACAAAAATCCTACTATTGAGGTTAACATACCCACGTTTAAAAAAAATGAGGACCCTTATGCAAATTTTGAAAATTATGCTATTAATTAAGCATACAACCTAATTAGAGTGCATTATTGAATATCATGTGTTGATCTAGCTTAATTATCATACTAACACATAATATTTATTTGATTTTACCTAACATTGTTAATATTTTATTCATGTGTTTCCATGTTGCAAGTTCAATAAATATTTAATAAAATTAACTAGTGTTCATGGTTTAAGCTTCAATGATCAATTTGATATTTTTAGTTAACCTTTGGTGTTTAGTTGATTAATTAAATCTAAGTTTAAATGATAATTAAAACCTTAGTCTAAAATTTATACTAAGTCTTTATGTATCCCAAACCTTGACTTAATTTATTTCACTATTCATAGGTATGAAAACATGTGGGGCCACTAAGTGGCAAAATATTGAATGCTTGGATCCCATTCTATGGTACATGGATAATTTCCCACATTAATAAGTCAAAATTTCTTAAAATCAAAGATCAATGGTGCATGTTTAAATATATAAATACCTATCAATGGTCTACATCAAAGGATGGGGTTAAAAGGTCAAGAATTAAGATCAATGATGCATGTTCAATATTGAAAAAGAAAATATATGGTGAGCACAAAATCAAAATGTGAGAAGGTCCTAAGATCAAATGTAATAGTGACAAGTGTTATGCTCATGGTGAATTTGTTGTAGATCAATGGTCCACATTTAATCAGGTGAATAGGTAATAAATCAATGGCTCACACTTGATCATGTATTTATGAAATCAATGATGCACATTTAATCACTTATATCAAGATAAATGGTATACATTAAATCTTGCAGATGAATATAAATGATGCAAAGTGAGTCAAGAAGTCAAATAGCCCAATTGTAAAAAACATTGCCACATGGCACAAGATCATTTAAGTAATTATTAGATTTAAATAATTATATTATTAAATGTAAAAATGGAATGCATTACAAGGGTTATTATATAGCCAAAAGTATAGCAAACAATATCCTAAAAAATAAGATGGTGCAAAAATAATATACCTAGAATGGATGTCATGGGTAAAAAAATTAACAATAAAACAATAATATGCCTATGGTTAATTAATCACCTTATTAAAATGTAACATTTTTCCTCTTAATTCGATATAACTTGAACTGAATAGGAGAGAAATTATATACATGCATCAAATTTTTCATGTGTAAGTGACTTGGTGAAGACATCTGCATGTTGTTCTTCTATCGAGCAATATTAGAGCTGGATGTTGTGTTGTTGTGCATGTTCACAAATGAAATGAAATTACACTTCAATGTGTTTTGTGCATTCATGAAATAATAGATTTCAAATAGGCTTAGGAACACCCTCATTATCATAATATAGAATGGTAGGTGTCTTTTGTGGTACTCCTGATCCTTCCAATATGTAATGTAACCATATTGCTTTGTAGATGGCTTCTCCTATAGCATGATATTCTTATTCTATGTAAGATTTAAAAAAAAGTTTTATTTCTTGCTTCCCTAGGATATAGGACCAAATCATAAAAATAACACATATCTAAAAGTGGATTTTGTGTCATCGATATTCCTACATATCTAAGTTGAAATATCCTATGAAGAATAAATTGTCATTCTTCTTATATTCTAGGCCGAAGTCCATTTTACCCTAGATATATCTTAGTATTCACTTTTTTGCTTTCTAGTGAGATATCTTTGGCTCCTATATGAACCTTGAAAGATAGCTAACTACATAGCTGATGTCTAGCCTAGTATATGTTAAGTAAATAAGACTCCCAAGAAACTATCGATAGAGATTTGTATTTACTTACAGTGATGGATATGTATGAGACAACTGAAGCCTTGTCTCCATAGGTGTAGAAATTAGATTACTATCCATCATCCTAAATTTCTTGAGCATTATCTTGGCATATTTCATCTAAGACATAAATATGTGGTGTACTTTTTCCATACTTATAATCTAAGATAATAGTGTAGAAGCCTAATATCTGTCATGTCAAATGATCGGTTAAGATATTTCTTGGTTTCATATATCATCTCCCCCAAATTTCCAATGATGACTAGATCACTGACATATACTAAAAAAAATACAATCTCTCCCCCTTGTTATTTTAGGTAGAGATTTGGATCATAGGGACATCTATGGAATCCATGTTGGATAAGATGATCATTGATCTTTATGTACAAGGCTCAGGGAGCCTATTTGAGACCATACAAATATTTTATGAGTTTACACACTTTTCTTTCATTACTAGGTGAGATAAAACCATCTGGTTGTGTCATCTAAACTTCTTATTGTAGATATCCATTGAGAAAGGCACTTTTTACATCTATTTGGTAGATCTTGCATCTAAATTATGCAGCCAAACCAAATATCATTCTAATTATTTTGATCTTGGTCATAGGAACAAATGTCTCCTCATAATTTATGCCTTCCTTCTATCCATAACCCTTTACTATGAGTCATGCATTTTTATTGTCAATACTACCATCTACTTTGTATTTTGTTTTTTAGACCCATTTACAACTGATTGGCTTCTTCCCTGGTGGAAGATCTTCAAGCTTCCATGTTTTATGTTTCATCAGTGATTGATATTCTTCATCTATGGCATCCTTTCAATGTTTAGACTCTAGGGATTCCTAAACTATTGAGGGCTCTACTAATTTTTCAATTGTTCTCATTAGGGTCAAAATGAACTCATCTTGAGTTATGCTATGAGTCCTTGTTCTAGTAGTCGATGTGTTTGGAACTCTATTCAGTTTAACATCTCTTAATGTACTTTTATACCATTTAGGCATATATTACACTATTGTTATAGGTTGATCTATATTAACTGACTAATCATCATCATCATCATCATCATTATTATCACCTTCAATGTGTTATGACCTTCTAAATTATCTATAGGTTTTATTACTAAATCATGTGAGTTTGTGGAAGGCAAACTAGTTTTAATTTTCTCATCAAATACTACATCCCTACTAATGGATATATTCTTTGTTTTAGGATCCATCAGTCTATAGGATAATGACTCTTCACTATACCCTAAGAAGATATAAGGTGTATATAAAGTATCTAGTTTATTTCTCTTCTTTTAAGGAACATGCATGTAAGCCTTACATCCAAAAACTCAAAGATGAGTAATGGAAGGTTTATGCCCTATCTAGCCTTCATGTGGAATCATATTATGAAAATCTATAGTGGGTGACTTGTTCAATAAATAAACTACTATTTTCACTAATTCTACCCAATATGTGTATCCCAAACCTAAATCTTCAATCATGATACACACCATTTCCATGATAGTGTAGTTTTGCCATTCTACAACACTATTCTACTATGAAGTGTATGGTGGAATCATTTGTCGATGAATGCCATGTTATTTCAAATATGTAGAAAAATATTTACTAGTGAATTCACCCCCTTGATCTAATCAGAGAGCCTTGATTTTATGACTAACTTTAGTTTCAATTACAGATTTGAACTCTTTGAAAGTATTATAGGCTTGGCCTTTGGTCTTTAGATAGTAGACCCACATTTTTCATGAGTAGTCATCAACAAAAATCATGAAATACTAAAACCCATATTGAATGGATCTCATGGGGTCATAAATATTAATATGCACTAGACCAATCTTACCAGATGCTCTTGAGAAACTTTAACCAAAATATGTTTGATGTTGTTTCCCTACTAGACCACTAGTATAGAGATATATATTTTTCTTCAACTAAGGAAGTCCATAAACCATGTTCCAATTGATAAGTGATTTGAGGTATCCAAAACTAACATGACCATATCTTTGATGCCACATATTGGCTAAGTCTGAATCCCAAGATACAAGTGCTTGATTGTTTGATTGAACAAAGTCAAGTTGGAATGAACATTTTTCCAACTCTTGAGCCTCGTGAAACATTTCTTAAGAATTTTGACTTATATTTGATCAAACACATATATTTTCCACTTTTACAATCAAATTCAACCTTGAGGTTATGGTCAAGTAGCTAACTAACTAATAAAAGATTATTTTTCAGTCCTAGGACATATAAGACATGTGATATTTTACAATCATGTTGTCTAAGTGGTAAGGAAATATTATCAATGCCTTAAAATTGATTGGATGAGTCATCACCCAAAGAGACATGATTTTATAGGAAAGTCTCATTCATGTTGTAAAACAAATCTTATCTTCTAGTCATATATCAAATTGCACCTGAGTTGATGTACAAGATAGAACTTTATGATGTTGATTCATCATGAGACTATGTAGTATATATGAATTCCTCATCGAAGTGGGTGTATTACTATTTAACAATGGTGCCTTGCTAATTGGATTTATTCTTCCATTTCCCTTTATTTTGTTCTTGTCCTTTATATGGATGAGACGATTTTTGGTGACTAGGCTTCTTGTTACTTGAAGATCCTTGTGTAAATGAGTTATATCAATAATTACTTAGATCATGGCCTATTTTTCCATATACAAGGTAAATTTTTTGTTATTTATCCCCTATGAATGATGTTGTTGACCTTGCTTTGGTTTAGAAGACTTGATATACTTCTTTCCTTTCTATTGATTAGAGGTAAGAACATGTTCTTCTGATTCTTCTCCTTTTATATTCATAGATTCTTCCTATTGTAACATGTTTATGAACTTATCAAAAGATGGTTTTTGTTTGATGACTATTATATTAGTCATGAAGATCATGTAAGAGTGTGGTAGTGATCTTAGGATAATATGTATAAGAGATGTATCTAACACTATTTCACCCAATGATTGGAATGAGGCCCTCAGGGTTGCAACATGGTGTAGAAAAGCTTCCACTCTTTCACTAGACTTAAATTTAAGGGAATGAAATTAAATCTACAAAATAAGAATGGCTCTTTCATTTTTAGCCTCATCAACTATCTATATTTTATCCCAATCATCTTTTGTTATTATGGCCCCATGGATATAGGGTTATACCTCATTCAATACTCTAAAAATGATTATCAAATTTTCCTTCTAATTATCTTTGTCAAACTTATTCTAGAAATCAATATCAATAGTATGTTGGGTACAAGTGCCATTAAAAATAGGACAAATATATTTAAATTCCAAATGTGTCCTAATTTTAGTTTTTTAAATGACATAGTTGTCACCACAAAGAAGCTGAGTTTGGTAGAAAGAATTTGGGCCCATTTCCATCTATTGTGTAGAATCTGACCAAAGGTGATGGATTGGTTCCTTATCACTCCAGGTATCAAGGTTTTCCTTTCTATATATCATCAGTATGTTATATAAGACCTTTCTTTATATGCACCCTTCCTTTATACTCATCGATATGTGGAAGAAGTTCACCCTTTCTGTATACCTGATGATACATGAAATAAGCATAAACATACATGAAATATTCTAGTACATGGTACTTATATAGTACTAAAAAGGGTTCATTCAATCACTAGTACTTGCTTAGATGGATTTTTACATACACACACATAACTTTGCTATATACTTGGAAATACCACCAGTCAAGATTTATGCCCTTCAATTTAAATGAATGGGTAGATGAAGGGATGTCAATGAGTACATGTGCCCTTATTTCTTCCTAATTATTTAAAGGGATGATGCCCAGATGTCATTGTTGTAGCTATGTTAGGCTATGGATGTAGTAACCCAAATGTGATTGCTTTACCTGTAAACATGAGTCAAAGGCACTGTTTATACTGAAGACTACAATTGAGTTTAAAAAATTATGATTTTATGTGAATATGTAAAATAATTACAATATTTTT
Source organism: Torreya grandis (assembly GCA_037957365.1). Classification (NCBI taxonomy): domain Eukaryota; kingdom Viridiplantae; phylum Streptophyta; class Pinopsida; order Cupressales; family Taxaceae; genus Torreya; species Torreya grandis. The sequence continues at coordinate 109,175 of JARHVA010002962.1, forward strand.
CAAAATAAAAGATTACAATGCTTTTCAAAAAATGAGAAAATAGTTTCTTTTTTTCATTTTGTTGGGCTCTTTGGCCTCTTTTTGGCATACACACACACACACACACACACACACACACACACACACACACACACACACACACACACACACACACACACACACACACACACACACACACACATATTACTTTGCCTTTTCCCTCTTTTCTTAATTGTTAAAGTTTTTTGTTTTAGTAAATTTATAGCTAAATTTAGCTAGTTATAACTAATTTTGGTAGAATTTCCAAATTGAGAGGTATTGTTAAAAAACATTGGAGAAGATTTGAACCTCCTACCTCCTCTTTACCAAAATATATACTCACCAACTCCCCTATGCATCAATACAAGTGTATGAAGGATAAAAAATATATTTAAACCCTTAAAAATGCATTTTATGAGCAAAACCATGCTCCATGGATAATACCATGGGTTGGAAAAAAAAGTAGTTTGATAAGAATTTATAGCAAAGGAATTTTAGACAGATGGTTTTAGGTTAAAAAAATGGTTTTGAGTATTTTTAAGGTTGTTTGGCTCTTTTTTTAAAATAATATATTTTCAAATTTTTTTTTGGGTTTGTGGCTCTTTGGTAAATGATAAAGCTTATAAACATATTGAACAAATTAATAACAAAAAATAAGAAATATGCCAACTTCCATTTTCAATGCTATACATAGCTTGTTGAATATTTTTAAAATTTCACTTTGATCAACTCCTTTAGAGTTTTTCAATGCTGATTTTTCTTTATTTAAGATACTCCTCTACCTGCCATCTCAACTTCTTGATGACTTGAATGCTATCCAACATTATTGATTTTATTCAATGATTTTCTTGGATGGTGCTTGGGTTACCAAATAATTTTCTTAATGTTTTATGGACAATATAATATAGATAAGTGGATTCTCCAAATTAAAAAAGAAGCTCTAATTTTTTTAAGCTTCTCAATGTTTCCTCCTTGATTCAGAGAGAGAGTGCCTCAGGGCTCATCCTCTTATTAGCTCAGTCTGAATGCAAGATTATTTCTTCTTTATTTGAAACCAAATATTTAGCTTGAAATAATTATATTATCTATGATTATGTATAACCTAAATTAACTCAAGACATTGATGGTATCCCCATGATGAGGATAAGTCCTCTAATTAAGAAATACATTGAGTTAATGGATGGTTATATCCTGATTGCATAGTTATAGGAATTGAAGGAACCCAAACTACCCCTCTCAAACTACCAGTTTCATGTACCTCACAAGTTGGTAGAAGAAGAAGTAGTTTACCAATTATTAAATGGGATAGATGACATATGCAAGACCAAATGGAAGGTAATTTTACATATTTCTCCCATGATAATTAGCAATAATATTTTTAAGAAATGGGACCACATTGAAGTTGCTTCAAAGCATAATCTTTCCTTCAACCTAAAAATTGTTGATCATAGATAGTGGGATCCTTATGGAAGAGTAAAGGAACATTTGAGGATCAAGGTTATTTTGGCTGTACCATATGAGCATGAACCCAATGCATTTGAATTTATATACACTAAAGTATCATCTCAATATGAAGTCACTAGAGGGCTAAAAGAACATAATATAAACCTGAGTCTAGATTATAAAGAGACCAAAATATGGAAGATAGGTGGCAGTTAAGTCCAAGATAATATCATTTGATAGATATTAATTCTTATAGGCTTCCAAAAATAGATGTATAAATATAACATGGGTAGAAATGAAGGATACCAAGTGAGATTTCTTTTATCTCCTCAACTCATGAATCATTTAGAATAATAGAATAATTTTTACCTTGATAGGAGGTTCTTATGATAGAAATAGATCCCTAATAATCTATGGAGGATGCACCAAGAATGTTATCTATGACATATGATATATATAAAAATACAAAAGAGATAAGTGTTCAGAAAACTAAACAAGAAAAAGGAAAAGAAAAGTCTTTGAACTTAGTATTCATAGATACTCCTAAGAGAAAAGCTGAGACTACAAGTGGTCAAAAGGTAAAGAAGCCTAATGTGACCATAACTCCTCCTTTAAAGGATATCAACTTGTTTAGTGAGGAGAACTTAGTATATGGCCCACCTATTCCCAAATGGCTCATATATGAACTAAAGTTAGAGAAGTTTTCTACTGCATACCATCCATGGGCTCTAGTAAAGGCTACTAACATCCCTATGCAACAAGAATTAAATCCTTAGATCATTACCTTGAAAAATGAAGAATAAAATATATTTGTTTCTCAAGTTCAATCATCTATCCAATTATGAATAAAGGTCTTAGTCTCACATGTGGTTTGATTCTTATTTGGAGTAAGATATGATCCAATCTTTATAGGCTTACAAAGAGTCATTGAGACTGGTTATCTAAGGTGGCCAGGAGATTCTACACCAAAATTTTAATCTTTTCAGTCATTAACTTAGAATAAAGGACATAGACTAGGGGAAGATCCAATATTTGAAGAGGATGTTTTAGAGTTGGCACAATCCTAGGTAGAAAGGTTACAAGCATCCATCAAAGGCATAAATAAGGAGAAGAACAATATAGAAGAGTAATCCGTTATATCAGTCCTAATGGATATTATCAATACTTTTGATTCAATTATCTCTAAAACTTTGGTTCTCTAAAATATATAAGGTCTAAGCTGGATATAATAAAAAAGAAATAGGCCATGGCACTGAATCAAGTAAACCAATGGTAAGCATCAGAGAAGAAAGTAAAAGAATTGATCAATATTTTGATGCAAGGTTAGTTTCTATAAATTAAAATAGTTATCCTATCACATTTGAACATGGTTATGATTATCTTGATGGAGAAGGTTAGGGACCTAAATAAGTGGTCTACAAGCATGTAAATTATATCAAGAGACTTCAAGCAATTAAAAAGTGGAATGATGTAAATACTAGGAGGCTTGATCAAGGATCCAACCATACTTAGTCCTATAGGCTTGATAAGTGATGGAAAATTCTAGTAAAGAACCATTGAGTTCATCAAACATGTCAAATATAGAAGCAAACACACTACAAAGGCTGATAATAAGCATATCTTAGACATGATCCTATCAATAAATCATAAGATTGGTGATGCTAGAAGTATCAAAGAAGCTATGGATAGAGATGATGAAGTCTGAAAATACCTGATAGGGTAGACATAAGAACCTTTCATGAACCGATTATCAATTCTAGATTGATTGATGAATAATATAACAAAGCCATGAAGATCCTTATGCAAATTCAAAAGACTACAGTAGCAGGGGTGTCTCAAAGTCAAATGAGTTGACTAGAATATTCTTTTTTACTAAAAACCTTATAAATATTTAGAAATAATATTGTAGTTATAAAATCATATGTAATTTCTATTGGACGTAGCTTTTAGGTTAGTCATATTCGAAAACTATCATTAATTCTAGAATGTTGTAAAAGGACACCTAACATTGAAACTTGTCTAGTTTTCATTTTATATGACTGAATAACATACCTCGTAGGTTACCTATAAAAGGGGTATTGTCATTTATAAAGAGGAATAAGTTTTTAGATTAAAAAAATTGTGTAAATTTTGGAGCAAGTAATGCAAACAAGGGAAGTCTACAAATATTTTCTCATATTTGTTTGTGTGATTGTTATCATGGTTACTTCCTCAAGTATCTAGTTTGATGTTTATATTTGAATTACTTTCATGAATTTTATATGTGCATATGTTAATGTAGAGTTCTCAATTTGAGCTTATGCTAGGTTTATTGAAATACTTTAGATTCATTTCATTTTCCTTAATTTTCTTGAAGATGTGCTAATTCAACTTTCTTGTGGAAGTAAATCTTTAAAGTGAATTTGATTTTTTATTTACATTATTTCAAATATCCTTAGACATTTTTTTGGTATATGATAGGATCTATGATTTTGGTAATTTCATGTCATATGTTAGCTTAATTATGTATTTTTGATGAAATTTAAGCTTTGTCATAATGTCTAAACTCAGAACAGACACATCCTTATTTTTTTCCCTATCCTACTTTTTTCTCACTTATTTGACCAAGTCAATGTAGTTTAACTTTTCATTATAAATATTAATTCTAGATTAGGGTTTAAAATTTAATTTTTTAACATCATTCATTATACTTAGTTTATATTACTTTCATTTTTCAAAAATAATTTTTAAGACCACGGTTGCTCCAAACAACCATTTACATTATCATTTTGTGAAATAGTCATATACCTTGGTTGCTACTCCACCATAGATATCAAAATGATCACAACAAATAATTGATGTAAAATATTCTTTGAATATTTAAATGAGAAGTGTTTTGAATACTATGAGAACCCTATGACATAATTACATGCATCAACACTTGTAAAGCACTATTAGTTTGCTCACACCTTTCATAGTGCACCCTTTAAGGCATGCACTCAGAGAGATTTAGTCTTGACAGCTCTTACAAGATATAAAAAGTCAATAATTGATAAAGTTGAAAATATTATGTGTCTACATATTCCCCACTTGAAGCTAATCATGTGTCACTAAGGTGTAATAGGGGATGGTGCTTTGAGAAAGAACATTGTAATACACAACGTTGAGGCTAAAAAAAGTTACAGTATTTTAAAGAAAAAATAATTAAAATGGAAATAACTAAAAATTAAATGTGATCAGTGTCTATTGTGTTTGTAGTTTTTATTTTGGATGGTATAGAGACAAATTTTGACATACCCAAGAATACAAAACTACAGAGCGAAAATAAACAAATGTAGGAAATCCAAGATAATTCATGCTATGTGGATGGGATTTACTTAGAAATTTGGTAAGTTGGGGTGATAATTTCTATGTTAGACCAAATTACCAAGTCAAAATTTAGATAAAATAGGGTAACTAAAAATACAAGGCTATTAAAAGATTAAAAAACTCAAACAAGTGAACCTTAAGTAAGGCAAACTCACCAATTCAAACCAACAATACATGTCAAAAAGGGATGGCAATCAAATGTAAATGTAAAGAAAGTAATAATATTACTTTCACAAATATGGGTATGTAAAAATATGGTAAAACAACATTGATGAGTGAGCAATAAAAATCCTTAATCAATCAGTAATGGAAAAAAGTTCATAAAAAAGGAAAACAACAATGGAGAAACTACATGAAAATAGAAATGGACTTAGGTGTCTATAAAAAGGGGTAGTAAAATAATGTAAAATGGTAAAATAAATCAAATTATGTCTATAAATGTGGATCCATGGTGTAAATAAAGTTATCCATAGTTTCTTAAGCATATTGTTTTGTTTTAAAGATAGATAAAACTGAAACAAAGTAGTGCTAGCATGTTTTTAAGATGTGAAGAAGAAAAAATGCAAAAGAGGGAAACATATTTAGAATCAAAATTTACCTATTAAGGGGGGAAATTAAATGGGTCTAGGGGAGAATGAAGGAAAAATCAAGGTAGAGGAACTTTTTATTGAAGTCAAGATACTCAAATTAGGTTTGTCAAAACAAGAGGACTTTCTACCTTAAGCAATTTAAAGAAATTCTCTTAGCCACACAAGTATTAGGTCAATAAATTAATTATGTAGATCATCCCATGAAGGCTATATTCATGAAAATTAAAATGGACCTACCTTCCCACAATGTGTTCCCCATTCATCAAAACCCCTTATAGAGCCATTAGTGTACTAAAAAGATTAGGTACTTGCATGAGAAATTAGGTAGCACTAAAATATTTTTTTATTATCCTTTTCTAATCTACTAGCCGACCACACCCAAACAAACCTAGGTTCTACTGTGAGGCCAACTGTGGAGTTTGAGATTTGACTAGATGAAGGAGATGTGCTTCAAATCATGTCTTTTAGTGTGTTTTGACTTTTGAGATTTACATGTTTACTTTTGTATATCATTCTATTTTGTTTCAAATTATTTGGATTTTAACTTTCTTGATGGCTTTTTTTATTCTTCCTACATACAAATTTGGAAGACCAAAGATGGGTGATAAAGATAACTTTCATTTTAATACTTGAGACTTGGTTTCTAAGAGAGAGAGCATGGGGTGTAAGAGTCTCATAAATCTAGGTGGAATAAAAGTGCTCTTTGACTTCAGCCTTGTTTTATCTAGTGTGGAGTGAAAGAAAATTAAATCAAGAGGAATGACACATGGAACAATTTGAATTACTTCAAATCATAAAAAAATGTGATAAAGGGCAAAAAATAATTTAATGATAGTAAATTATGAATCCTTGTCATAAGAATGATGGAAATAGGGGAAAACATGCTAACATAGATTATTTTTATAAATTCCATCTATCAAAAGAATCTAAATCTATATCTAACAATAAGGATAAAAAACTCATTCTAGAAAAGGAATAACATAATGGTAATTTTATGAGGAAGGCCAAGTCCTATCTATGGTATTACAATACAAATCATAAAATAAAAACCCATGAGGGTGACATAAAGAATTGGAAAAATAAATGAGATAAGAAAAAGATGGTATTTGTTAGGAAGGCCAGGGCCTATCCATGGTCTTACACTATAACTCACAAAAGAGAAACCTAAGGGGTATAAAAAGTGGATTAAAAGTTTAAAAATGAATAAAATAAGGTACACCATGAGGAATAATAGGTCCTCTCCACTATTTTAAAATACAACTCATGAGAAAAAGGGAAACCAAAGGACCCAAAAATAAGGACTAAAGGTTTGCGAAAAGAGAAAACTGCTACAGAGGGAGAGACTCATGTAAGGAACCTCCAAACATTATTAGATAGATAACATAAATATAAATCATGAAGAATAAGGGAAGGATTATGCAACATACTTATTAAGGAATTATGCATTGGTTGGCTCTTTAAAAATATGGCCTTCATTAGTTTGAAGGTGATAGGTTCTTAGATAAAGAATATCTTTGACTAAATAGGGGTCCCACCATATTTGTGTGTATTTACCTTATTTTTCATGAGTGTATTATAATTTAAGGACAAGATCACCAACATTAAATGTGTGAATTTTAACACATTTTTGATATTGTTTGGCAATACGCACCTTGTATTGGTGATTATGTTGCAAAGTAGCAAGATAGTGTTTATCAAGGAGATCAAGGGAATGAAAGTTAACATTATGTGATTCTTCATCATGAATGATACCATGAAGAGATATAATAAGAGATGGAAGATTAACTTCTAGAAAGGACTCACTTAAAACCCTAAACTAGAGAGAATGATGTTACCCTAGTGGTACTATGCATGCTAGTTTGATAGGCCCAATGAGCAGGATAAAGCTGAATGTGCCAATCCATGCAGGTTTCATGAATTTTTTTTTGGAGAATTTTTTTGATAATTTTAATCATGGCCTCAGCTTAACCATTTAATTATAGATGACAGGGTGTGTAAAATTTTTGATTGATATTGAATTTAACACAAAGATATTTTACATCCTTATTTTTTAAATTAACACCATTTTCAGAGATGATAGTATGGGGACAACCAAAGTAAAAAATTATTTGGTTAAGAGTTAGTTTAGAGATGGTAGTACTAGAGACATTAACAAGGGGAAAACCAAAGCAAAAAATGATTTGGTTAAGAGTTAATTTTTAGAGGGTAGTACCATAGACATTAACAAGGGGAATAGTTTCAACCCATTTGATAAAAATTTTGGTAACTATGATGATAAAAACATGACCATCTTGAGAGTGACGTAATTTTTTGATAAGATCTGATCCCCACATGTATAATGGCCATGGAGATTTAATAGTTTTAAGATCAGATGGACTTAAGTGAATGAGATTATCATGAAGTTGGCAAGGAGTACATTTTTTAGTAAATTTTATTTCATCCTTTTCAATAGTAGGCCAAAAGTAGCCCATACGTAGGCATTTATGGGTTATAACATGTCTGCTATAGTGGCCACCACAAATTCACCCATGTTCTAGTGTAAGAAGAGGAAGAACCTCATCTTGCATAACATAATAGATCATGGTACCTTCAACATTGTGATAATAAAGGATGTTATATCTAAATATATAATTAAAAGATTGTTTTTAAATACGTGTCTTTTCATGAGAATCTAAGCTACGAGGATATTTTTTGGTGTTCTATATATTAAATGATGTCTTTATACCAAGGGATTTATTTAATTGTGATAACCTTGATGTGGTAGATAAGTGAATCTTATGGTTGAGTAGAAGATGGAGACATTCCTATTTGTGTAATACAAGTGGGATCAAAAAGAACTTAGTGGGCATGAAAAAGAGATGTTAAAGAAGTGAGAGAATTAGTAATGGAATTTTGATCTTGAGGGATAGGCTCAATTGTAAAATAAATGAAATATTTAGTGAGAGTGGTTGTAATTTGATGATAAGTAATGAGATTTCCATTTTTACATTGGTAATCACCATTGACTTGGTGGAAAATAAGCTAAGAATCACCTAAGGCATGCAAGTATTGGATGTCTAAATCAAGAACAACTCTCATGCCTAATATTAAAGATTCATACACAACCATATTTTTGGTGACATCAAATGCTATGCAAAAGGATAAATGGATGATTATACGAAGAGGATTTTTAACAATTAAACCTACCCTAGATCTTTGATGTTATTTAGCACCATCAAAGTGAAGTGTCCAAGTATCCTTGTGCAATTTAATATTAATATTAGGAAGATCTTTGATAAATACTTATGGTTTTGTAGTATCAAGGGGAATAGTAGACTCATTAAGATTACTTGCTTCAAGATCAGTGGTAAAGTTATGAAAGTAATATTTAAGAGAAATATCTTGATTGAGAACTTTAATATAGATAATGTTATCATCTAGAAGACTATCTTAAAGGTGATTGATATCTATCTCAAGAGCTACAATAAGTTAATCATCTATGATTTTTCCTTTGAAAACTTTTTTATTTATGATGCAAAGATCAAATTTCATAAGGAGGACCATCCATATAACAATTATATCTCCATGAAGAAAGGCTTTATATAAGACTTGATGAAGGGTGTTAGAATGAATGATGACATAAGTGGTCTGGTATAACATGTAATGTTGAATCTTTTTATCTTTGAAATAAATTGTATAATGTTTATCATAATTGATGAGGCCTTCAATAATTTAATAGATGGAATAGCCTCTTCTAGTATCATCTTATTAGGTAAGCATTATCCCAATTGATATAGGTGTCAAAAAAGTATATAAAATCAGGGGTCAATATGTTTAATGAGGACAAAGCATAGGTGGGTGAAGAAATGATTATTTAATGTTATCAAAGGCTTTTTTGTAAGGATACATTTATTCTAAATCATTACCTTTTCTAAGAAAATAATTAATGGAGTGAATGTAATAAGAAATTTTAGGGACAAACCATCTAATCACCCCAAGTTTGCCTAGGTATGAATGTATGGAATGGAATGATGAATGGGTATATTGATGATAACACTAATTTTATCTAGGTCAAAGTTGATGCCATGAAGAGAGACCAGGAATCCTAAAAATTTTCCATATGTGACACCAAAGACACATTTTTAAGGGTTTAGTCTAACTTGATATTTAATAATATGGTCAAATATGATAGCAAGATTGGAAATATGGGTCTTACGAATTTCATATTTAGAAATGAGATCATCCACATAGGTTTCAAAACTTTTATGGATAAGATCATGAAAAATATGAGTTGTTACTCATTCATAAGTGGTTGGAGAAAATTTTGAGGCTAAAGAGCACTTTGAAATAGAAATAGGTGACCCATTATATGGTGAAAGTTGTCCTATGTTGGTCATCAGGGGTGATATGAATCAAATTATAGCTCGAGAATCCATCCATTACAGATAGCATTTTGTAACCAGCTATGGAATCAACAATGGAATCTATCAAAGGTAAATGGAAATTATACTTGGGACAAGTGAGATTAAAATTATGAAAGTAAATACAAATGTGAATTAGCATATTAACCTTATTTTGAATGGTAACTATGTTAGAAACCCATTCAAAATAGTCTACTAGTTTAATAAATTTAGCATCAAGAAGTTTGATGATTTCTTTATAACATAAGGTAGAAACCTTTAGTGTAAATTTCCTTTATTTTTGATGCATAGATTTGGCATCAGGATAAGTGATGATGTTATGCAACATAATACTAGGGTCAATACAAGGCATTTCCTCATAGGTCCAAGTAATAACTCATGATATTTATCAAAAAATAATCTAAAATTATCATACTTGATAGGTGATAGTTCATGAGAATCTATAATTGGTCGAGGATATGATAGAGTACCATATTAAATGTGAGTAATTTATTCAATAATAATAGTATTTCAATATTTTAAATGGTATGGTACATTAGGTAAAGAACAAATTGGATTATTTTTAGGATCAATGCTAGCAATGAAGTTTTTAAAAATAAAGGATTTTGGTTTTGAAGTTCCCAGGTTTATGTTGTTGAAAAGGAAGTTGAGGTTCTTGGGCATGAAGTATTTTGAGAATAGATTCATCATTACACAAGGTAGGAAGATGACCATAATACTCAACATCTACTTCAAGATCTAAAATTCTATTACCATGGTGATCATACTCAGAATGTATCTGATAAACATCAGTGGCCTTGGCATTTAGTGTAATCTCAAGAGTAGGAAAAGATGGATTGAAAGTAATTATTTTGTTGTTGGTTTCTATGAAGGGAGAGGATCTAAGATAGTGATGCAATCCATAGGTGATGGATAATATGCAAAATATTTTGGAGTTTCATGATGTATAATTTGCCCTACTACCCAAGGAGTATCAAGTAGTGGAGAATGGGTGGGAAGTACATGATCTTCAAGATCTAATTTAAAATCCCTGAAAATGAAATGAACATCCTAATTAAAATCATTAATTTTAGCTAATGTTTTTTAATAATTTTGGGCATCCAAGTCTCTAGATTGAGCTTGGGCCATTATGTAATTATCATCATATATCTGAGAAATTGTACATGCTTGAGATTCAAGGTGAGTTTTAGAAGGTGAAATCCAAACATTAGTAAATGTACATGGAGACATGATGAGAGGATATTATAATAATTTGGCCACTCTAAAGTCATTGTAGGTGAAGGAACATTCTAGGTATAAAGGTTCTTGAGCATTACATGGAGGGGGAAAATCAATGATCTCATAAATAAGAGGAATAGTATAGTCTAAAGTTAATAAAGAAGGTGGAATCCACTCTAAAATGTAGGGAGGTATCTTAGTAATATTACAAGTATGTTTCAAATCATTAGGTTCATCATCATCAAAATCAACAAGAGTGACTTGTAAATTAGGATTGATGTTGATGAACTCATGTAAATGAGAACTCTTTATCTTAGGAATGGTAGTAATACTATATTGAGGTTTAGGATTAGGAAGTTGAATACTTCAAGGGTTGTAATTAGCCTCATGATTATACCACTTATTGTTATGTTAAAATTTGATAGATTGGCTACTAGAAGAAGCAATATCTCCTCATTTTATGAGTCTATGGGTGACCAAGGAGTATATTATAAGATAAGGTTAAATTAAGGACCATAAAATTAGTTTGAATAGTCTTAGGTCCAATTGTTAAGGGAATCCTAATATAACCAAGTGGATTTTGATTAGTCTTATTGAAACCATGATAGGTAAGACATGTTTGATTGAGATGATCCTTATTATAACCACGTTATTAGATAACCCACAAATATGTCACATTAATGTTAGAGCCTTCATCAACTAGAACTTTATGAATGAGGGTAATATTAATGGTTATTTTAATAAAGAGTGGTGGATCAGTAGCATGAAAAATAATTTCATCATTGATCATGTCCTCTTCAAGAAATTTAATAGAAGTCTTGGAAGGACACATGGTCTCAATGGTATGTATGTTGGTGGGTTGAGGTTCAATAGAAGGTGGTTATTCATCTAAAGAGGATGGATATTAAACTTGTAATATTTTGATAAAAAGCTCACAATGATAGGGGAAGTAAAAACTAACTCCATAAGTGGAATCTTACAAGTTATGGAGTTAAGTTCTTCAAGAAAGTTCCAATGAGATTTAGAAGAAGAACCAACATGAAGTTTAGGAGATAAGGTAGATTTTGAAGGAATAGAATTTTTTGGAGATTTGGAAGGAGGAGATGGTTCCTCAAGTGCTTATGAAGATAAATTAGTGGTTGTAGTATCTTTGAGAATATGTTTTTCTAAACATGGATTCTTAGGTTTGGTAACAAGATCTTTGTGGGCTAGCTTGTGATGGTAATTGGCCTTAGCAATGTTAACATATTGAGAATTATTATAATATCAGTCATAGTTAGCATCAATGACAATTATTCTTTGTATTTTGTTGATTATTAATGGAAAAATATTTTTGGTTATTTGAGGTAGAACCTTTATAAACCTGTTGTTTTTTAGAAGTAGTGGCATAATCTTGATGATGAAGGTTGATCATGGCTTCATGATTGAATGAATCACCAAGCATATAAGAGATAAAATATATATAAATCCCTCTACAAGATTTATAGGAATGACCAATTTCAACATGGAACGAAAAAAATTGATTAGGTTTATACCACTTAGAAGGAGTGTTAAGATAGGTGAAAGGTTTAGAGGGTGGTAAAAATTATTTCATTTGTTGTACTAAAATTGGTGTATGAGAAGGTGAAGGTATGTTGGCTTTGGAAACTATTGGTTTAGTTTGAGGAGTATTTATAATGATAGTATTAGTAAATGCTTGAAAATATCTTTCAATAATCTTAGGATTAGGTTTGAATTACTTCATGAGAAAGTTTTGAAATTTAGCTTGGTCAACAACTTTAATAAGTATTTGGAGAGCAAAAGTTTAAACCTTATATTAAAGAGGAGTCAAAGTAGTGATAAAGAATTTGAAAAAGTTATCATCAATCATGTTATGGTTGAATTTATTAGCCAATTATTTCCATATTTTTATGAATTCATGAGCGGATTTAGTTTGAGATTGTTTAGCATTTATGAAGTGGCTAAGATAGTTTTCAGGAAGATCATTATGTTGAAAATTGTTAACTAAAGGATTGACCAAATATTTGAGTTGCCAAATGGAATGTTTGGGAAGTTTGTTTTACCATTCTAATACATCACCAATGAAGGTTTTAACTAAGATTTTAGTTATGGTGAAGGTATTAGTTTAGATCCACTATTTGTAAAGGTTACCAAAGGCTTTTATAAATGAAGCAGGGTCTTTAGTCCCATCATACTTGATAGTTAGAGATAAGTTACCAATATCAATGGATATAATAAAAGGAGATAAAGGCTCATTTTGATTAATTTTAAGCATTTTTTTTATTTATTATGGGTTGAGGAATAAAATTTCCTGAGGCATCTCTAAGAGGTGGAGTATTGTAATTGGGATTGTCTTGAGGATGGATAAGTTGAGGTTGATTATCCATATTAATCAAATGATGTTAGAATTGCATTATTTGATTGATGTTAGAGGTTTGCACTATGTTCATTTGGTGTATTACTTGTGCAATAAGTTGATTTGTATCAATAGGTTGGTTGGTGTTTTTAGGATTACTCCTTGAATTAGTATTAGGGGGAGGGTAATTAGAAGATGTATTATCAGTTAGATTATTGATTAAACTTGTGTCCATTTCTCCCATATTAGTTTGAATGTTTTGAAGATGAGAAGTTTTTTTAAAGGTATAAAAAGGGTTAGATCTATAAAATTCATCATGAGGTGTGATTTGCATGTGACAAGCCACAGATGAAGGAGGATAAGAGGTTCCCCAAGAGTGATGGTTCTCTTAGGAAGAAAAGAGAGGGAGAAATGAACACCACAAAATAGTATCTAAATGGATTAAAGATATCCTATAAGATTTTGATAGGGGATGTCATGATGGCTTGAAAGTAAAGAATAAAATGCTAAGGAATATAAATAGAGAACTGTGTCAGATAGATAGTGAAAGCATAAATAGTATAGAGTCAACTAGGTCAACCTAGTATAGAAAATAGGGCCTAAAAAAGATATAGAGTTGATAGGGTTGATTTAGTTTAGTATCCTATCCAAAAAATAGGTAGGAGAAAAATTAGAGTTGATAGGGTCAACCTAGTTCTTTATCCTAGGTATAAAATAGGTAGGAAAAAGATACAAAGTCGATAGGGTTGACCTATTTATATATATTGGGAGGTAAAAAAGAATATTGTGTCAACACAATCGACATGGTATTGTAGGTAGGGAAAATAGATAGTGTGTAAGAGACTTTGTCAAGTGGAATGACTATGAAATAAAATAAACAAAAATTTTCAAGTACTTTTAAAAGCAATAAATGAAGGAAACCACATAATTAATTGGGTTAATGAGGATGATCCAATTGAGGTACACAACACAAAATATTGCACCAACACTGGCTAATGAAAGTTTTTGCAATACAATATACAATTGAGTAAAGAGTAAGCAATAAAATTGGAAATTAAAAGATAAATAAGTGTTTATATTGAATGCTATTAGATTATTAGAGTATAATTTTATGTGTGATAAAAATTTGATTATAATAAAGGAACTAGAAATCAATCTAAGGATGGTTTTAGGACATTTAGGTTAAAAGGGGTATTTATTAGTAATGGTACTAGATTGGTATTGGGGCCTACCCCTCATGTCACACACCACAATGATAAGGGTTTTGGGTGATTTGATAATATATATCATTAACAACATGTTTATACTTGGTGAGAAAACCAAGTCGGCTTCCCCCTTGGTGTTGAAATCCAAGTAGTTAGGCCTTAGGTAGACAATTATTTAAATGTATTTTAATATTATGTAACTTGGTAGTGTGTTCATAAAAGATAAAAATAGTGAAAATAAATGTTATATTAAAAAACCACCTAATTAGATTATGTGATCTATTATAAGCATGCAAGCAATTGAAAATGAAAGTGTGAGATAATTCTTAGAATATAAGTATTGATTCCAACTTTGAAACATAGTATAATGTCATTTAAGATGATAGTGTATGCATACACTATAGGATAGAGTCATTAGTGTTTCTATTATACTATAGAATCAAGGGTCTAGAAAAGAACTGCATCGATAGTGTCGACCTAATTTTCTAGACAAAAGATAGAATACAAAACTACATCAATAATGACAACCTAGTTAATTGTATAAGGGTAGTTTTAAAGGCTGTAAGTTATGAAAAACAAAACTGTAATGAATAATAGTAATGAAAGAGAAAGAGATAAAGGAACCTTTGTGGGATTGAATATGCTTAGAATTAAAAAAATTATATTTAATCTACTTGAAATTTATGCCAACTATGTCAACATAGTTAACCTAATTTTGTGAAACACTATTACTAAAGCCTATCAAAATAACTACATGAATAGTGTCAACATAGTTTGTTTTCTAGAAGTTTGAAAATGTACTATGTCAACTAGGTCAATCTACTAGCCTGAACTTAGAAGTGAAAAACCTATACTATGTTGACAAAATCAACCCTGTAGCCTATACTTGATGAAAAACCTTCACAAACAAAACAAAGTTATATAGATGCAACTATGTGTTAAACCTGCATATAGAAATTAGAACTATATTGACACTATTGATGTAGTATAAGAAATATAGAGAAATAATAAAATGAAATGATAAAATAATGAAAAACATGAAAAAAAAACCTGTAAGGGTTATATTCACATTAGGTTCACCAGAATTTATGTAATTAGAAATGCATCATTTCTATAAATCAACCCTAACTCAAAGAAGATAGATAATACCATACACTTTAGATTAGGGACATATTACATAATTGAGAACATGACCAATATGAGGATCTACTACACCCAATTAGGGGATATCTTACCATAATAAACCATGATAGGGAGGGTTCCAAATATTTTAGTTAATAATAATCATGCAATAACCATAATTAACTCCTATGTTTTAATATCTCACTAAACTAATAACAAGTAAAGTAAATAAATCTAATCTAGTGCTTACCAAAGCTTGTAGCAAACTATGAGGGTTAGTAAACAAAAAAACATGCATAGGAGAATCCCAATTAAGCTATGTATGAGTAAGACCCTAATAGATGGAAAAATAAGAGTAATATTATTTGAAGCCAATACTTATGCTACTTATATTTACTAAAAGAGAGGAACAAAGTTACAAAATACTTACCTAAAACATAAAACTATCAAGAATAAATCTTTCCCTTAGCCAATGGGGCTTCTCAAGAGGTTGTTATGATTTGTAAAGAACACTAATAAGGCCAAATCTTTTAAAGACTTATCCACAAGACTAGATTCTCCAAGTAGAAATCCTATGCTAATATCCTCAAGTACAATGGTGGAATAGTAGATTATAATGAAGTGAAAGTGAGTAATAATAAATATTGATTGATTGTTAAATAATGATGAAATGAACTTGTATATATAGGTGGATTTAACCCTTGTCCATTTTGAAAGTTTTGGCCAATAGGGTCAACCTAGTTGACTTAATATAGTTATGGACAAAAATTCGCTAGGTCACAAGCTAGGTCAATAAAGAGATTACCTAGACCCTAGATTAATTTTACCCAAAACTACACAAGGTTGACCTAGTAAACCTAGTACAATAGACTATCAAAGGGTATTAAGGTGAGGAACAGAGTGATAAAAAGTGGGAAAATACTAGAGTGTGAAAAATAGGAGTAGTATCTTAAGGAATGGTTTTTATGAGTTAGTTAGATTGGTAATAAGGGATACCAATCCTATGAAGCACCAATGGTCTACCTAGCCCTTTCCCAATGCACCCTTTAAGGCATGCACTTAGAAAGATTGAGTTTTTATGGGTTCTTATAAGATAGAAAGCATCAGTAGTTGATAAAGTTAAAAATATTATGTATACAAGTAGGTTCTCATAAAATTTTCAAGTCTAGAATTCTAATGTAGGAGCATCTATAAAATGTGTAAATTTTGTACAAAAGTCAAAATGAGTCAAATAAGTAATGTTTCAAGGTCTAGAAGTTATGTCATGATTCAAATATTACTAAAAAGGTCATGCATGAATTTAATGTCTCATTAGGGGTGGAATAAGGTATATGAATAATTTTAATTCAAATTTCAATCCAATTAGTGATATTTAGAAGGTTTCCCACCAAAAATACCATTTTTGAAATTCAAATTGTTTGTTAAGGTCTAAGACACCTTTAGCCTACTTTTAAGAGTATGAATTTTTATGAAAGGGTCATGTTATCACTCTAGAGTGCACCCTACTTGAAGATGTGAAAAAAACACCCTCACTCCAATTGATACAATTGGATCTTCTTAGAGTGTGGGTGAAAAAAACACCCTCACTAAGAAGAACCTCTAGAGAGGGTTGGTTCTCTTTAGATTTATCAATTATATCTAAACTACAGTGGTTTTTTGGGATGAAAAGGAGAAGGGAAAATTTTAAAAAAATCCTAATTAAAAGGGTGATGCACTTGAATGATAGGTATTTTTTAAAATATATTTAAATTAAGGTACACATATAAATAAATAATAATTCTAGATATTTCTCCTAAACATAAATATTTCAGATGAAGGATTGAAAAGATTTTGGATTGCAAAATTTTATTTCTATCTCTTCAAATGACTTGTAGAGGATGAGAATTTCATAGTAGATTGGAAAGGACCTGAAAAAATGGAATGTAGATTCCAATTTTATGTTGGTACATATTCAAGTTACACTCTATTTTGATCCAAAACCATATGCAAAAAAATCTTCTTTTATTTGATAAAAAATGGTGTCAATTACAATTTCTTCTCTGCTTCAGGAATTAATGAAAAATGGATTAAAAAACCCAATATATATGTTTAAAAATAATATAAAGACAAAGTGGATTTTATTTTAGAGAATTATTAGTCTTGGTTAGTTAACTCAAGACTTAATCCTTTTACAATACAAAACAATTCATCAAAATCTCCTAACATTATAAAAAATTACATAATCTTAAAATTTTGGCATGGAAGGAAAGTGGTGAGATCCATTTAAAAATTCAAAATTGTTTCATGCATGAAATTCCATGATAATATTCAAAAGTGAAGTCCAATTTAGTGTTTTAACATGTTTTGGAACATAAGGAAGTCCCTCCTTGCATGCAAAGCATGATCTATTCAAAAGTCAACTGAAAAGATTTGACCCTTACAGACTAGCTAACTCAACTTGGGCTCAAATTGCATTAATTTGAACTTGTGGATTGAACTTATAATGATATATCCACTTTAAAAATATATATGTCACATGGTAACTCCAAAATTAATTCATTTGATACATTTTTAATTCCATTCTTCAAGTTGATCATTTGACCAACTAGGCCTATTAGACCAAATAGGCTTAAAATCCAATCTATGAATTTGAAATCCATTAAAAATACAAAAATAAGACATTAAACTTTTAAAAAAAAAACACCTGAAAAAAAATATTCATCACCAAAAATGGGATTTTGATGTGAAAACCTTCACCATTTAGTCAACAAAGTTGACTAGGCCCATTTTGTGCCATTTTCCAGTAGATTGGCCATTTTGATCAAGCTATTTGGGACACTTTAAATATGATTTACGAACAAATTAAAATTTTAACATGAATAAAAATTCCTATTATTTTAGATCCATTGATTTTGTTTCATTTAAGTGTCATGTAATTCATTTTACATGCTTTTTTCCATTAAAAACATGATTTCTTCTCTCATCCGTACATTTCCATGAATAAAATTGAAATTTATGGAATAATTTATGAATTCAATTGACATTTTAAAAGGTTTTAATTTGATCCAAGATGATTTTATTTCAATAAAATCAACATTTTTCAAAACTAGTTTGTTGAGGGTTTAGGTGGGCTTTGAAGCTAAATTTTCAAAATGATGGTTCATACATACCTCCAAATCCAAAAATATTTAAATTTATGTGTATAAAAATTAACTCCATAACATCCCTAAAATATTGGTATTCCATTCTAAATACATTAAAATTTATCACATGGAGAAATTTGCCTCTAGGGTTTTGAGTACATTTTGAGCTACCTACACTCTTAACAATTTTTCATAAATATAATTTCATAAAATGGTCTCAATTTTTCATTAATTATAATTAAATATGGGTCCTAAAAACATACTAATATAATTTGGCCAAAATCCACACATGGTGAAATATATGAGCATCTGAATAGGAGGCTTGGAAGGGTGCCTAGAATTGCAAAAAATAAAAAAACTACCAAAATGAAAATAAATATTCACATAATTTAAAATTCATAAAAAAATAATCATTAGGTCTATAACATGATATTAAAACGCTCTGAAAGCATATTTTTCTTGAAAAGTAAAAAAAAAAAAAAAAAAAAACCTTTTTAGCCTTTATGTTTGTTTCCTTGCAAAAGCATGTATAAGCATGGTTTTATTAAAATATGGAGTTGTGAAACTATTTAAAGTTCTGATTATGATTTAATAACATCATTACATTCTTTTAAAGCTTTTCCCTAGACTTAGAAACCTCTGTGGTATTGTAGAATGATGCTTGCTCCAATGGTGACCTCTAACGGACATGCTAAGGACTATTAAAAACTATAAAGTATTTCCACTCATACAATGTCCATGAAACATTTTCATAATGTTCCTCAAGTCATGCCAACCTTGTGTACAAATTTTGAGGTCTTGAAACCACCTGTATCTCTCAAAAAGTTTGACTTTCTCTCAAACGAGACCCCTATGCATGGATTGTCTACATATTTGAACTTGAAAATGCTCTTTTGAAAATATAATTACCAATTTAAAATCCATTTTTGATTTATTTTACCCAAATTAATGATTTTAGGTCACAATTAATCAGTTTGACTTGCTACAAAGGGATATTGGTGAGATTTAGGAAAGTTTTTAATGATAGGGGTAGTCATTTGGCCTTGACAGGTTAAATTAATAACAATTTTGGTTACTTTCAGGGGTTGACCAGCCTGCTGGTCAAATAAATTAGAAACACTAAAAATGAAAAAAATTAGATATACACTAAATATTGGAAGATCTTTTGTAGACAAAGACATAACCAAGACAACTGACACAATAACAACAACAACAACAACAACAAACATGTACACATATGCTCTTAGAGGAATGGACAAAAATAACTTGTAAATGAAAAAACAAAACTGAAACCATCTTTATATATTCACTTAGATAAATGAAACACAAGGAGTCTATTATGTAGAAACTAACCTCTAACTTGCTGGTCCACCTGGATCAAAAGTAAAATTTGACAATCCACTCTTTTAATGAGATGGATAATGGTATATCACATGTTCCCTTGCAAGCTCAATGGTTGAGAAATCAATTATATTATTTTACAACTCCTTTGGAATGCTCATATGTGGAATAGTAGGATAAAATTAACCTCTAATGTAAACACAGTCACTTGGTAGCTCTTCCTCTTTGTCAAGCTTTATTTCTTCATGATTTGGTTGATTAGCTTAAGCACAAAATATACTTGTGTTACATTTTCGAAGCATATCCATGTTTTTAGGCTCATCAAGAAGATGATAGCCCATTCTAAATATCTAAAACAAGTCCACGTCAATAATGAACTCTTGAGGTGATAGAATTAAGGTGGTAGAATTGAGGTGGTAGAATTGAAGGGCTACCCACTCCTTTCTCTTGGTTTGGCTTAACAAAGATGCTCTCTTTGGCTGCAACTAGATCACAATCCCCTTGGAGTCTTAAGAGCATATCTTGCTCTTAAAACTTCAAACAAGTCCTCTAATGAGCTTTTTGGCTGATTGACAAACTCTAGTTGCCCTATAAATTCATCAATTTGATTAGATACTTCGTCAATTTCTTCATTCTCTTCATAAAATGGTAGATCTACTTCCTCAACCTCTTAATGAACACTTACATTCTCCTTAACACACTACTATTGAAGCTCATTTAAATCTGAAATTTCCTCTTCTAGTTCCCACATGACATGCTACTCTTCCTTCTTCAACATGTTGCTTTGGATGGATTTCCAAGATGGAAATGATTTAGATTCTTGAGGAGGGAGGGATAGTAACTGAGTATCTTTGGATTGGCTTGACTACATGATTTGGTTTCAAGATGGGAAAGATAGAGGCTCTTTCTTGTCTTTTTTATTTTGGTTCTCTTCCTATTTCTTTGTCTTCAACTCCAACTCTCTAATCTATTTATCAATATTCTCTTGGAATATATTCTCTTTAAAGTGGTCAATGATCTCAATTGTAGGATATCCCAAATCAATCTCCTTCTTTCTTTGACAATTCTCTTGGATTGATCTCCAAGAAGGGAAGGTTTGAGAAATACATGAATAATTTGTCAAACTCAAAGGGGCTCTTGGAATGATATATTGAGGAGGAATGGATGGCATATAAGAAGGTTATGGTTAAACCTATTGTTCTTTGAAGCTTTTTAGTTTATCCTCAATGCTCTAAATGTAACCACCTACATCCATCATCTCACCAATAATATTGCCCTAATTTTCCCTCTTAACAGGTGCCGATTCTTCTTTTATTTACTGCAATGACTCTCTCACATAATCGATCTAGTGAGTATGGGTATCTTGGCCATAATAGTTTTGTGAGTATATCTCTAGTGCATGCTTTTCAAGTCTCACTAAAGTTTGTTAAAGTGTTGGTATGGATTGGGTAGCTACAAAATGGCCATGATTAGGCTAGATAGATGGGTAGGATGGCTCATGATAGGGTTGGTAAGGGACAATATTATGATGGAATAGCTATTCATAAGGAGGATCTAGGTAGTATTCTTGCATATATGCCTGATATAGATCTTCAAAATTCTGGTGAGGATCATAGTGTGGCTGGTTTTATTGATCATACTAAGGATTATATGGATCCATATTGAAATAAGTCAGTTGAGACCATTAGTAAACCAAGTGCTGAAAGTAGTCAATATTTGAAATGATACCTGGTCTTTTGAACCAATGTTGAGTGCCTAAAATTTGTACTAATATTTTGAGTGCCTCCAAAGGTTAGTGTGTAGTACAAATGACCCATCGAGTGTGCCAGAAGATATTATCACTCTAGAGTGCACTCTACTTGAAGATGTACAAAAAATACCCTCACTCCAATTGATACAATTGGATATTCTCATAGTGTGGGTGACTCTCTACTAAGAATAACCTCTAGAGAGGGTTGGTTCCCTTTAGATTTATAAATTATATCTAAATTACTGTGGCTTTTTGGGATGAAACAGAGAAGGGAAAACTAAAAGGAAATCCTAATTTAAGTGGTGATGCACCTAAATGATTGGTATTATATAAAAGATATTAAAATTAAGTCACACATATAAATCAATAATAATTCCTTATATTTCTCCTAAACATAAATATTTTAGATGAAGGATTGAAAATCTTTTAGATTGCAAAATTCTATTTCTATCTCTTCAAATGAACTATAGAGGATGAGATTTTCACAGTAGGTGTGGAAAGGACCTTCAAAAATGGAATTTAGATTCTACTTGTATGATGGTACATAGTCAAATTACACTCTATTATGATCTAAAACCATATGAAAATATAGTTTTAGATAAGACTTTATGTTAGACATTAGTTTAATAGTCAAATTACACTCTATTTTGATAAAAAAAATGGTGTCAATTACAATTTCTTATCTTCTTTAGGAATTAATGAAAAATGGATTGAAAAATAAAATATATATGTTTAAAACTGAACTAAATCCAATTTTTATTTTATTTTATATAAGTTTTAGTCTTGTTTAGTTAACTCAAGACCTAATCCTTTTACAATACAAAACAATTCATTAAAATCTCTAAACTTTATAAAAACTTGCATAATCTTTCAATTTTTGTGTGGAAGGAAAGTGGTGGGACCCATTTAATAATTAAAAATTGTTTCATGCATGAAATTACATTAAAATACTCAAAATTTAACTCCAATTGAGTGGTTGAACATGTTTTGGAACATATTAAAGTCCCTCCTTACATACAAAGCATAATCTAGTCAAAAGCCAATTGAAGAGATTTCACCCTTAAGGACTAGTTAACTCAACTTGAGCTCAAATTTAATGAATTTGAACTTTTAGACTGACTTGATAATGATATATACACTTTAAAAATATATATGGCATGTTTTAAATACAAAATTAATTCATTTGATAGATTTTTAATGCCATTTTTCAAGTTGACCATTTGACCAACTAGGACTATTAGACCAAATAGGCCTAAAAGCCAATCTGTGAATTTTTAATCCATTAAAAATAAAAATAGAAGTAATGAAACCTTAAAAAACAAAAAATTCCACCTGAAAAAAAATTCTTCATCACCAAAAATGTGATTTTGATGCAAAAACCTTCACCATTTAGTCAACAAGGTTGACTAGGTCCATTTTGTGCCATTTTATAGCAGACTAGCCATTTTGATGAAGATATTTGGGAAAATTATAGGATTAATTATGACCAAATTAAAATATTAATAATAATAATAATAATTAGGATTTGATATCCATTTATTGGATTTCATTGAAGTGTCATGCACTTCATTTTTAATGCTTTTTTCAATATAAAACATGTTTTATGCCCTTATCCATACATCTCCATTTATAAAATTTACATTCATGGAATCATATCTGAGTTTATTTAACATTTTAAAAGTTTTTAGGTTGATCCAATATGATTTTATGTCAATAAAATCAACTTTTTTCAAAACTAGTTTTTTGAGGGTTTAGGTGTGCTTTGAAGCTAAATATTCAAAATGTGGTTCATAAAGTACAGACCTCTAAATACAATTTTTTTTCCATTCATATGTATAAAATTTAACCTCCTAAAATTCCTAAAAATATTAGGTTATAATTTGAAATATATAAAATTTTATCATGTGGAGAAATATGCCTTTAGGCTTTTGACTGCATTCTAAGCTGCCTACACTCTTAATGATTTTTAATAAATCCCACTCCATAAAATGGTATAAATTTTCTATTAATTATAATTAAATATGTTTCTTCAAAACATACTAATATAATTTTTCCAAAATCCACATGTGGTGAAATATATGAGCATCTGAACAAAAAGCTTGGAAGGGTGCCTAAAACTACAAAAATTGAAAAATTCACCAAAATGAAAATAAATATTCACCTACTTCAAAAATAATTAAAAAATCATAA
Source organism: Torreya grandis (assembly GCA_037957365.1). NCBI lineage: Eukaryota > Viridiplantae > Streptophyta > Pinopsida > Cupressales > Taxaceae > Torreya > Torreya grandis. The sequence goes on from JARHVA010002962.1 coordinate 133,278, forward strand.
TTGGATCTATACCATGATATTAAACAATCTAAAATCACATTTTTATTTAAAAGTAAAAAAAAAAAACCCTTTTTGGCCTTTATGCCTATTTTCTTGCAAAAATATGTATAAGCATAGTTTACTTAAAATTTGGAGTTTTGAAACTATTTAAAGGTCTGATTATTATTTGAAAAAATCATTCCATGATTTTAAAACTTTTACTTTGACTTAAAAACCTATGTGCCACTCCAAAATGATGCCTGCTCCAATGGTGACCTCCAACAGACATGCTATGGACTGTCAGAAAACAAAAAGTACCTCCAATCATCAAATGGCCATGAAAATATTTCATAAGGTTCCTCAAGTCATGATATCCCTGTGTACAAAATTTGAGGTCTTGAAACCACTTGTAGCTCCCAAAAAGTTTGACTTTCTCTCAAAATTGACCCTTGTGCATGGATTGTCTGCATATTTGAACTTGACAATGCTCTTTTGAAAATATAATGACCCATTTAAAATCTGTTTTTTATTTTTTTTATCAAAAATAATTCTTTTAAGCCATAATTGATTGGTTTGACTTGCTACAAAGGGAGATTGGTGAGATTTAGGAAAGTTTCAAATGATAGGGGTGGTCATTTGGCCTTGATACGTCAAATTACTAATAGGTATTAAAATATTAGGGACATATTATATAATTCATTTTCTATTAATTAAATTTTAATTCATCTCATACATCTTATAGAAGGATGGTCTTACGTTGAAGAAGCCAAAATGGCATGTACCAGGAATAAAGTAAGAGCTTGAGAAGTCTATGGGATTCTTGGTTAACTTTTTTTTATGTTTATAATGATATAATATTAAATTTTTTTAGGATACGTGTATATAAAATTCATCTACACGTACAAATAATAAGGTGGGATGAGAAAAGAAGAAGAGTTTGTAATGATATAGAGGTCTGCAATAATAGGTTTACAGAGGTTTGTTTTATACAACAAACTTGAGTAAGTATTTCAGGGGTTGATTAATAAATCAAAAGGATATTTTGATTTTAATGTATTATTAGTTTTATTAAGAAAATTTATCATGTGTATTTATGTTGAAATAAATCTCTAAAGTTTCTTAATATGTTTATAAGTGTGACTATGTATATATTGTAGAATTTATGGGTATGGCAGACCTATAAAAGAGAAAAATGAATAGGATTTAAGTTGTATGGAGGATAAAATGTCCTTGTGAAGGTAATAAAAAAAACATATAATCTATTTTAATCACTAAAAATGAATTATCAGTTGAAAATTAGCCAATAATAATCAATAAAAGTCCTTTGAGGTTTCAAGGATGTGATACAGTCTATAACAGTCCCTACAATTGCATTATTTCATGTTATTTGCAAGCATAAATAATAATTAAATGCTGGTATATAATTATAGGTTATTTTACATCATTTTAAAAGTGTAATGAGGTCTTAAATTTTTTTATACTTTATGAACCATCCTTTATAAGCTCACAACCTCCTGTATGATTGTGTAAATATAACACAGTGTTTGGAGTAGTAAAATTCCAATAACTTGGAAAATATGAATCCAAATGATCTCAAATTTTATATTCACATACTATGATATGATAATTTTATACTAAAATTTATTATATTTCTTGATTCATTGATACAAAAGAGAAATATATGGTTGTATTTCAGCTCTGAGTGTGAAAATACATAAATTCAGGGTTTAAGAAATGAAAGAAGAATAACTTGTAAAGTATGGATTAAAATGGGATAAAAATTGGTATTTATATTATGAGGGATAGTATTAAGTTAATAAAAAAATTTATAATTCATAATATAGTGTAACCAAAGAGAAACATGGGACTAAGTTTTTAGACTATGTAAGAAAATCAGGTTTTAAAGATGGTACATCTTCAATTATAGACTTCCTAATGTCTTGGGAACTTGTAATAAGTTATGGAACAATGTTATTTAAGTTTTATGAGTTATATTAAGTCATGAAAAAACCTTTTAGGTGAAATTTTAAAAATTGTGTTCAGGCAGGCTTGTAGTACATGAAGAAAGGTGAGGGTTTAAAAGTATCAATTGAAGGTATAAACCCTAGAAGATTATTCTAAAATGTCTAAGAATAATAGGGAGTTATAAAATACATGAAGATATAGTTTCATGGGTGTTAAATTTAATATTAAAATATAAAATAAAAATTTATTAGACCCTAGGATTCTATGAGATAATATCGTTGAGTAAGGCTTAAAAGTGAAGATCAAGTTCATTGATAGGGAGATCATACTTGTATGAAGATTCCAAAGGAATTTTAGGGTCATAAGAGACTAAAGTATATATATAATGAAATATTGGTCTAATAGGAAAAATATCATAATAAAATAAGACTTTTTGAATAAAATTAGATAGCAGACCTAAAGTCTGAGTAAATAGACCTATAGAAAGGAATGGGTGTAATAGACCTTAAGAATGCAACCAATGAAAGGTAAAGTGAAACTATTAGCCATTTAGAGAGTAATTATAATTTTATAAGAAGTCAAAATTATTTTATAATAGTAGGTAATGGGTATAAGTTGTCATTGGATTAAGAATTTAATAATTTGATGGACCCTATTAGACAAGTGGATTAAGGTCATTGGTCATATTGTGTAGTATCTAAGTTAAATAATTTTGTGTAATAATCATAATATCCCTTTGTAGATGTGTAATTAAAATATCATAAATGTAATAACCTCTAATTTTTTTCACTAAAGTTAATTATTATTTTTTTAGAATACTAATTATGTTTAAATTTATGTGTGCCAATAGTAACTTGCATCAAGCATTGGTTCTCGATTGTTTATCCAACCCCTAGTTTAAAATGTAGATTATAAGAGTTTAATATTTTTTTATTCACAAACCTTATTATCTTCCCTACACATTTGTTTTATTTTATTTTGATCCTTCCCACCTTAGGTTAGACTCATCATAATCCCACCCATCTCAAATAGATTTAGACTTAAATCATATTTAAACCCTTTTAGGTAAACAACTGCTTTACTCACCATTATTCCACCACCAAGTTGTTTATAAAAATTAATTCTCTAAAACTCATGATTTATAAAAATGTTAGAGGCTATCTTGTAAGGTTCTTTGGTGTGCATAAAACCCACATCAATAGTAATTTATCTAACAATAGAAAGAGGGCTTCATTTCTTTTAATAAATCACTTGAGTTATACTAGATATACCTAGAATAATAATAAGGTCCACCTCAAATACTGAAATACAATTCCCACCTTTGGAAATATATAGAAAATTAAATTAAGATAGAGTTCCCTTAAGAAGACCTTGAGCCTAATCATACTCTACAAACATATGACATCATCTCCTCTACATGTAATGGACCTAGTTTGCTTAGTTAGTTTTGATATTATTATCCATGAAGACATACAATATCTACCTAGAAATCCTAGAAATATCTTCCTTCCTTTTTTTACTCAGGAGGAAGGACTACTAAGGAACACATAAAGGCTTAAAAAACCACCCTATGGATATTGAATATAATACATAAAGACATGGCATGCCAAATTTTCTATTTTACCTTACAAGATGTTACTTATGATTAGTTCCTCAATATCCTAAAAGACTCAAGTACCTCTTGGAACTAGTGTCCAAATACCTTTTTAGCATAGTTTATACAAGTTACTAGCCTTAGTGTCATATACCAACACTTTAAAAGTATGAGAAGACACTAAAATCTGCATAGCTGAGTAGACACTACTTGTAATCCTCATGAGGAATTGAACCTTGAGATGTAAAATAATGATTTTGCTTCTATGATAGTTCTCTTTTTCCATAGATCACCCAATATTAATACTCTAATTTTGGATTATGATGAAAATATTAAAATTGATTAAAATTTGAATCCTCAGCTATAAGCTTTGGCCCCACTTAATATTGTTTCTAAGTTTATGGTACTCAACCACATTCTAAATGATAATCATAACATTGTGCATCAAAATTAGAACCAAGTGTACATACAATTACCTTTATCCCATGCTACACCTAAGCATCATGTTAGCTTCCCAAATAATACTGTGTCCACATCTAGCCATCAAATTCTTAACCAATACTTGATATTAGTCAATACTACTACATAGGGTATTATCATTGAATTAAAAAAAATAGAATTGGATTTCATATAATGAATGGTACATAAGTTGAGTAATGAGTTCTTAATCATGTATAATAAAATTTAAAACACCATGGGATAAAATAATAATTTGAATTTTGCATATTGAATTTTGCATATTAGAGGTAAAACAAGTCTTTCAATAGACCTAGAAATAATATAGAGTAGCAACCACCTTACAAGATGCCAGAAATAAACATATCAAAAGTATCACTTCTTAATTGGTGTTGATTCCATAACATAATGTAACACAACGAGTTAGACTATATAGAAGTTTTCACTGATTTGAAAATATTTTAGAAAGAAATGGATAGATAAAAAGGATTTTTAAATCAAATAGAGTCATCTTCCTTTACTTATCCAATCCTCCTAGTAAAAAAATTTGCATTGATATATATGACTTCCCATTCCTAATGTAAGATGAAAATGAACTTATAGATAATACATATGAAATTCATGACTTTCAATAGTTCCATAGGAATAATTATAATTTGAAGGAAAAACAACTTGCTACTAATTCCACACCCCTAAATAACAGTGCTACTAATCCTCCAACTACTAAGTCCAATAATAATCCACCTCCTCCCAAAGGGAATGATAAGATATAAAGTGCAAAGCCACAAAGTAAAAGAGGGTATAATATTTTTGAATATCAAGGTGAATATCAATGTTATTGAGCTATCTTATATCACCCAATAGAGATATTTACTACTCAAATCCTTGATTAAGAAATCATCCATGGATAAGGAAAAGGCTACACATAAAAATGTGGTCATTTATAAGGACAAGCATTAAATACCACCTTTTTTGTTAACTACTAGATTTTTTGGAAATAATGTGCATAATTTAGTTGACCTAGTTACCTTAACCAATGCGATCTTATAGTTTTATGCAGGAAACTAATTTGACCCTAGACAAATATAAAAGGGTGGTCCTATAGCTAGACAAGCATTTTGCCCCATGTATTGGGGATTTAAAAAATTTACACATCTAACTTACATGTGAGACACATATACTAGTACATAGATATTATGGTCATCAACATTCCTGAAGCTTAAAACATTTTGCTAAGATGGGATTAGTCAAATACATTGAATGGATACAAGGCTATAGAATTTTCACACATGTGGTCACCTTGGAAAGGATTAGACAACTATATCTAGGTTGACTAATAACCAAATATGAATTAACTAATCATATATTAAAATGATAATAATTATAAGGTTGACTTTACATCTTTCCATGTAGGTGTGTATATGTTCAATACCAAACAAAGACCTTAGGAACCTGAGTTTGAAGGTCCTTCCCAATTATGGACTCTCCACTTTGATAGGGCCAAATCAAAAGAAGGTCCAAGTGTCAGAATAGCTCTGATTAATATAGATGGGAAACATTATCTCTCTATGTATATGTTACAATTCCCTTGTACCAATAATCGATTTGAGTATGAAGCCCTAATCTTTGGTTTATAGTTCACATTGAAACACAATGTCAAGTAGTTACATATATTTATGATTTAGATTTATTCATCAACCAAATTAGAAATAAATATCAATGTAAACTCATCTACTTAAATAATTATAAAAAATAATCATCGGACATGATCAAATATTTTTAAGCATTAAACATCAAATCAATCTTAGGGGAGGAAAATCAAATGACATAATTGCTAGTAGCTTTAGCCACCAATATAGTAGCACTCTAAGAATCCAAGATTCATAAATTTTCTATGGATATGGTTCCTTCCCCTTTGTACTAGATAATGTGTAAAACTTCTAGGTGTTTTATGATCAACAAATTACATAATATATGAATATTTTTAGATACTTTGAAGCTCAAATAATATATGAAAGGGATGTCAAAACCATGAATATGAAATATTTAGGGGACATAATGTCTTAAAGTTGAAATAAAACTATATTATTATGGTGATGGTCATATTAGAGTGATCTTTCAATGTGGATATACAATATTAAAAGATAAAATAGCTTAAAATCAATTAATCTAATTTTGTTGAAGAGAACCTAGGCACTTACCAATATCCCTAATATGTGAACATTGATCTGAGATGCACTAAAAGTGAGAAAAAAAATTTGAAGAGTCTATTTATAGAATAAAAGGATGTGATTTCTTAAACATATGAAGATCTAGAGGCATTTTATCCTAGGATCATTAGACATACTATCCTATTGAAGCCAAAACATAAGCTCTTTCAAAAATAATAAAGGATAATAAATATAATTCTAGAACACCTCATCTAGATAGAATTATAAAATCTATTCGATGCTAAGATTATTTTTCTAGATATGCATTCTACCTAGGTGGACAACCTAGTACCAATCATGAATAAGAATGGAGAAATTATGCTATGTATTAACTTTATAAATATAAACCGACCATAAAAAAAGGTAACTATATTCTACCCTCCTTGGATAAGATAATTCAAATCGTTAGTGGATTTGAGATGATTACATTATTAGATGGATTATTAGGTTATAATCAAGTGCTAGTAGAATTAAAGGATATAATTATGATTGCCTTCACAACAAAGTGGGGAAATTTTGCATAAAAAATGATGCCCTTTGGCCTAACTAATGCAAGAGCAACCTTCCAAATAGCTATGGATTTTTTATTTAAACAACTTCTTTGAAAGTGTATCATAATTTATATGGATGACCTGACACTATTTTCAAAATATAGTGTTGATCATCTATACCATGTACAAAAAGTATTTGATAGGTGTAGAATATATTAGGTATCATTAAATATAAATAAGAACATCTTTAGAGTCATTAAATTAAATTTGTTAGGCCATGTCATTACCAAAAATGGGATCTCCATTGACCCAATACAAATCTAGTCCATTTTTTAGCTAATTATTCCTAAAAACAAGAAATAATGAAAGTCTTTCTTTGAAAATATAAACTTTGTAAGGAAATTTATTTTTGGGTTTACAGATATTGTCAAGCCACTGAATGCCTTGTTGAAGTAGATGCTCAAATAAAATGGACAACTAAATCCAAGAAAGATTTCAAAGACAACATTGCTACCATTACTCGGTCTCTAATGCTAATCATCCTAGACTTCACTAATGATTTATTCCTTTATTAATTTACTTTGGATTATAATATAGAAGTTGTACTCACATAAAAGGTAAATAACAATGGACATTTAATTGCCTTCATGAGTACTAACCTGAAAGATATTGAGTTAAAGTATTGAATAATAGATAAATAGATATATGTATTGATCAAAGTTATGAAGAATTTTGGGTATTAAATATTTATTAATAAGACATGTCCATTATTCTAGACCCAACTATCACGATTCCACTCAAATAGAATGAATTAGGTGAAAAAGGAGGAAAGCAAATGGAAAAACTATGGGAATTTGATCTTGAAATTAGTCTAGCTGAGATGGTGCAATTCCAAGGAATCATTTATCTCATAATTGAGACTGATCCATGAATCTACATTGAATAAATCAATGAGACTTAGTTATCTTATGGCTAATGGTATGCCCACATCATCAATTACATAATCATAGGTATATGTCCCCTTGAGCTAAACATAGAGTAGAGAAGAGCCCTTAGACTGAAATCAACCCATTATATGATAAAAAGTGGGTTTTATATTATAATAATTATGAAGGAATCTACTTAAGGTGTGTTTTAAATGAGGAATTTATAAAAATCCAAGATAATATACACCAAAATATAGGAAATGGACAACCCTCAAGTAATGCAAAATCTCTTAAATTATTGATAATGGGATGTTAATGGCCTATAATTTTTAAATGTGACCATAATAATGTTAAGACCTACCATGAATTTCAATTTTTATATAAAAATGTAAGCACATGCTACCATGCATTTAAAACCAATCATTAAACGATGACCTTTTCCTCAATGGGGTTTTGACTTCACTGGGGTGATTAACCCAAGTTCCTCAATATAGCATAAATTTGTCTTAATAGCCGCTGACTATTTCACCATATAGATAGACTATGTGTCCACTAAGAATTATAGAGCACTAGATGTTATCAATTTTTTTCAAAATAATATACTGACCAAGTTTGGCACTCCAATATCTTTAATCTGTGATAATTGTCTAGCTTTTTAATCTATAGAATTTATTAAGTGTGATAATAATAAAAAAATTACCATCAAGTTATTTTAGAATTACTATCCACAAGGGAGTGGAGTCATTAAATCTAATATAAATAATATAATGGATTCCATTAATAAGTCAACATGAGATAAACCAAGAAAATGGTATTTGATATTGAAGTATGAATTATGGGTATATAGAACAAGACATAAGCAAGCCCTTAAGGTTTTAAATTTTCTACTAGTGTACAAACAACCAATTTACCCCCATCACTCTTAAAATAACAACATATTAGTTAATGAAATATTGCATTGGAGAGGATGAAATAATCTAGTTTAGACTACTTGGCATAGTCTAGAGGGAAGATGCATGAACTGAATCACTATATGGATTCAGTAAAAACCAAAACATTGTAAAAAGGTAGTTTGATAAAATTTATATAATAAAGGCTTTCAAGATTGTATATCTAGTTATTTTATGGGATAAGTATGTGAAAAGAAGGGTTACAATCATAATTTCACTCCTTTATGGATTGGAACATATCAAATATCTAAAATACTAGGTAATAATGTCTTCCACTTGAAGGACATCCAAGGTAATTGTTAAAATTTTTGATCCCATAGGACAAATTAATAACCCTTATCATTCAAAACTTTTTATTATGAGTCAATTATTTGGTCTTGAAAATTCTTCAATGTGATTGTTGGGAACCAGACTATCTGAACATGTCATGCAAGAATGAACATATCAGTTTGATTATGTATTTAATAAATGTACTTAGTAAGCTATCCATGGTCAATAAATGATGAAAGATGATTTATTTTTTTCCAAGATCATTCCATTCAAATTTTGTGTCTTGATGATTTCTCTATCTCAAGATATAGGCCTTAAAAAATGATCCGATAGAGTGGGATGTGCATAGGGATGACAAAATGAAGCCATAGGAAATAGCCACTTGAATTCAAATATTGAAAAAGATCCTAAGGATGGATGTAATACTAAAAATTGTCAAATAATTATTTGATCAAGGTCAAATATTGATGACACATAGGCAATCAATCAAATCAAAAAGTCAAAAAGTTCCCAAATCAAGATCGATGGTGCATGTTCCTAAATATAAATACTAATAATAGATCCATATTAAATACTAGTTTTAAGATAAATGGCACACATTTGATCATGAAAACGAAGATCCAATAGTGAGCTCAAGGTTAAAAATTTAATGGATCATGATATTGAATGTGTTGTTACCAAGTTTAATAATCATGATGCAAATGGAGATCAATGTCCTACATTAGATCATATAGATGAAGATCGATGGCATGCATTCAATAATGAAGATGAGCTCTATGATACACATTAATTCAATAGGTCAATGAACTTATATTACAATGTTAGGCCACCTCATGGTGTAAGCACATTTGATCAGATGAACTGATAGTAGGGTCTACAGGAAGTACATGAGACTACCAAGTGGCATGATCTAAAAGGAAGATCAAATATCAATGGTAGTGATGAAGGTCAAAGCCAAAATAATCTTGAGAGGATAAATGGAGTAGATTTTATTAAATTTTATGGAGCATATGATGAGGACACATGTATAATACATCAACATTCAAGTTTAAAAGTGAAATAGGTAGCCCAAGGAAATGCCACATAGATAGACATGTTAATGCAAAAGATTTCACCACCCAGACAAGTAAGGATATAAATTCAAGATCAAATATTACCCACATTATGAAAATAAGACCCTATAGAATCATAAAATTCCATTAAAACTTAGCCATATCTCTCAAAAAATCCCTAAGATGTGAGTTTTATTCCTTGTTCCAAGATTAAGAAATCTTAGCATATGGATTTTCATCATGACTATATGAAAATTAATAAAGTATTTGATTTTCATCTATAGTGGACCTATATTCATATCTTGGAGTAGTGGTATAATAGTGACTATTAAAGTAATGTCAGAAGTGACACTAGATGAGTGATTTTGAAGGGAATGTTTGATAGTGTAAAGGACATATCATAATGGGCCTCATTTATTAATTGCTACTTTCTCTCTTCCCTCTCTCTTCCTTTTTTCTATAAATCTCCCATTGATTCATAAAAAATAATCTTGTGATTTTGGCATGCCTAGGCTATGCAAAGATTTGTATTGTAACACCTATTTGATGCAATAAAGACTATATTCATCCATTTGCAAGTTGAGTTGAATTGTGTTCTATGAATTCATTGATTTAGTCAAGTGAATGTATGTTTTCCTTTGCCTTTGTCTAAGTTTTCTCACCTTCATGAAGTGTTATTTAGCTCTCACATCTCATTCTAAGTTACATAGATAGTTTTTTGATTAGTTTAGAAGTGGATAACTACCCTCCCATACTAGGTTGATACCTAGTCAGTGTCTTTTTGTGAAATGCTTATATGAAATTTTATCAAAGAGTGAATGAAGTGATATTTGAAATACTGAATGTATCTCATAGTGTGTTTTTTGCAATTGTAAGCATCCAAAACATTGGTGCATCACCTCCTTTTACATTTTTTCATGAATTATTATCTATTTCTCCCCCTTTTCCAAGAAATAAATTAGTTTAGGTGATATATCCAAGGGATCAAACCCTCTCTATAGGCTCAACCTCACTATAGGATACCCAAAACCTAAAGTTATTCCCATTATGTAGCTTAGTTGGAAAGAGCCTAAAATACTCATCTCCATGTGTGCAAATTATGTCTACAACAATTTTTGGCATGCTCAGTGGGACCTTATATTATCCTTGGCATATCTAAATTTTGGATTTGAAAATAAGTATTTAAAATAGAGGAAGACATCCATCATCATCAGAAGCTAAATATTCTTCAGATTATAGAGTTTATAGCATCATCCAGATAATACTCTCATGCCAAAGATTACTACAAGGTCAAAAATTAAAAATATTCCTCTTAAATTCATTAAATTACATTCTAATTCATATAAAAGAGAAATGTTTAATATGATAATACCATATTGTTAGATTAAATATTCATTTCTTGGTCATCCTATTATCTTAAGCAATGTAATTCCCACTAATTAGATGGCCATTATAAACCAAGTGTTTATTCCCAATAGAGGTAGTCCACTAAATTTATCCAATTTTGATGACATCCCTATATCTTCTCCTAAGAGTATCCAATTCTTCTATGGAGAATATAAAATAACTCATATTGAGAACATCCAAGATGTTGCCAACCTTTGTTCAGTTTACAATGTTGTTCAAGACAATGTAGTTATTAGACTACTTATTACTTCCTTCAAAGGAAAAGAATTATAGTGGTATATAAACCTCCCACTTAATTCCATTTATAACTAAGATGAGTTAGATGCATCCTTAGTTAGATAATTTGAGGATAAGTATACCACCTATCTTTAGTTGAAAAACTAACTACTATAAATAAAGCTCCCCTTGAGTTCATGTCTGATTTTAACCTTAGATTCCAAAATACATAGACCATGATAATTGAATTTATTATACAATCACTATAATATGCCTTCTTATACTACTAAAATTCCCTTAATTATGATATTAGTGTGATCATATAGTCAATGGGTGGTATTGCCTTATCAGATGTTTATGAGGTTGTAATAAGAGCAAAGAACAGCTTGATACAAGCTATTAAACTCTCTCCAAGTCCTCTAATTCCTATGTTCCCATAATTTAAGTCCATACCATTTCTTCAAGTTCCTAAAATCACATGTTTAACTCTTATTCCATCACATAAAGATTAACTTGTAGCCCCTTCTAATCAAGCTAGTGACCTTGGATAATTGAAAAGTTTGTTACGATATTTTGGGAATGAAATAATGAAACTCATGAGACAAAAATTTCAGGATAATATGTCTTATCAATATAAAAATCAGACCACCTATCAACACTTCAGAGATAAAAGGCCTCTTTATCAAGGGTTTAGAGAAAATAGACCACCCTATCAACCATAAAGATCCATAACTCAAGCTAAACCATATGCATCTCTTGATCCTAATTTACCTTTAAATTCAAAAGATAATTTTCCCACACCACTTAAAATAAAATTTATGTAGTATTTAGGTTAACATCCATTTAATCATGATGATACTCAAAATCAAGACTTAGTGTCAGAAAACATTATTATGCCACAAATGACACAAGAAGACTTCTCTCTTCAAGGAAGTAAATACCAAGAAACAAGTTTAGACTCACAAAGAGATACTTAACAAGTTTAAGGATATTATAATTCAATTAATTTGAATTTGAAAATGGATGACCATGTTGCTTTTAATCAATGTGGTGAGACTAGAAATATAAATGGCAAAGTTACAAATCTAACTAGATCTAAAAGAAGATCCATTGATGAGGATAAAAACTGAGTAATAATTTAGGTACTCTTAATGTTATTTCAATGATTATGAAAGATCAACTTATTCCCCCACATCAAATAAAAATTAGAATACAAGGGTTGAAAAGGTTCATCAAGTACCTCCAATTAGTGAGTGACAAGTGGTTTAGAAAGTTTATCCAAAGGTTAATGCAACCCAATTCAGTGTAATGGATCAAATGAAGAAGTATAAAATTAACATTAGCATGTGGGATTCCCTCTCTATCCTAAGACAAAAATATATGCTCATTTAAGAGCTTGTAGCTCTAAAATTATCTCCAAAACTAGTTGAGAAAGAAGCTATTGTCCTAACTAATTCAAACAAACTAGCTAGACAACAAGTACAATAGGTGCACAAGATGGTAAAGGTGTAAAAAACTAAGGTAAAATCAAAAAATACCCCTCCTTTCTACCTATCTTTGATAGTTTGTAATTTTTTTTTCATAATTATATGGTGGATAGTGAAGCCAGTAACATTGTTATGCTTAAGGAAATTATACATAAAATTAGTTTATTTATGAGAAAATACTAAAGGAATATTAAAATTAGATGGATCAAAAAAATATATATTAGGAATTATTAAAAACCTTAAGTTGACACTATATTCTTGTCCCAATTTTACCATTCAATAGGATGTAGTTGTGGTGGACTTGTCCCCCAACTTTACCATGTGTCTATCAAGGGACTTCACCTCAAATATTGGAGGGTACGTATCAACTAATTATATATATTTTATGTTCATAACTAGGTATGGTACCAAGGTAAAAAAACATATTGAACTTATTACACATTTCTATTTGGAGCCATATATGCCAAGTGTTGTAAATAATAACTGTCATCTTGAATGAGGTGTTAAAAATTGGTGGGGTAGAAATTAAATCATATTTAGATGGAGTTACATATATATTATTAGATGAATGGGAATCTAATTTTAATGAACATGAACCTTATAAACTAATTTAATAAGAGGGACTTGGTGCCTATATCCTCCATGAAAATGATGCACCAATTCCAACCCTAATGAAGGATGATGAGCCTATTAATGGTCTACGGAAATTATACTTTGATGGATAAAATAATAATCATGGTACTGGGGCTATAATGATTTTGGTTTCTCCAAAAAAACAAAGGTATTTCTCATTTATTAATTTCCATTTTGGTTATTCAAAAAGATTTGTAGAGTATGAGCACTAGTTCATGGTTTATGGTGGGCTAGGAAGATGATAGTCAACACCTTACAAATTTTTGGTGATAGTGAACTTATAGTTCACCAAGTAAGAGGTCTTAATGTATGAAAAAATTATTGCTCAGATATTATAACCATATGGCATGGGAATTACTTGCATATTTTTAGGATTTCATTATCTAGGGAATCCCAAGATATGAGAATAAACATGCAGATGGATTAGCTACCATTAGGACACAATTTAGTATTCCAATTGATATAAAAAGTGAATTAAATTAGTCACACATTAAGGTGGTTATAATGCCTTCTATTTTAGATGACCATGATAATTGCTATGTGTTTGAATATGGTAAATAAATTTTTAGGTTCTTGCAAAAAGAGGTTGTGTTTTCCTCAAGAAATCAATCAAAGTTCCTACAATAGTATGGTGACCAGATTGTGAAGCTAAAAAAAAAAAGTTTCCAAAGGGATTGGTCATGCTTGATAATATATTTAGTGGTGATGATGATTTAAGAAAAGAAAAGTCATCTTTTTCAATAAAGGAGGAACACTATGTCAATATGGAGATTACAGCTGGTAAGAACTTGAAGTTGGATAAGGTATGCAATCCTTCACAAAAGGAAACTTTCATTGAACTATGTACAAGTGTTGTTGATGTGGTTTCATGTAAATATAGTGATCTCAAGGGAGTTGATCCAAATCTAACTCAACACACCATTGAGTTAGAGGATAAAACTAAACTAGTGAGATAAATATGAAGGCCTATCAATCCAAATATTGAGCCTTTAATGAGAGCCGAGATTTATAAACTCATAAAGTTAGATATTATATCTCCAATAAAGTACTCAACTTAGGTGGAAAACCTTGTTCTAGTATGGAAGAAGAATGGTGATATTAGACTATGTGTTGACTTTCATGATTTAAATAAGTCTTCCCTTAAAGATCACTATCCATTTCCATCTATGGAACAAATTTTACAATTGGTTGCAATTTTAGAGAGGTTTTATTTGTTAGATGGATATAGTGGTTACAACTATATTTTTTTCAAGGAAGAGGACAAATTAAAGATAAACCTCACTAAAAAGTGGGGGACATTTGCATATAGAAAGATGTCTTTCAATTTATCTAATGTTGGATAAACCTTTCATAGATCCATGGATATGGAATTCCAAGGCACTCTTAATAGGTCTGTACTTATTTATTTGGATGATGTAATAGTGTTCTCAAAGAATTAAAGTGAACACATGGTTCACCTCAAGCAAGTGTTTGAATGGTGTAGATAATTTGGGGTGACTCTATATCCCAACAAGTGTGTCTTCTCAGTTCATGAAGGTAAGCTTATTAGGAATGTGATTTCAAAATATGGTTTGAGTATAGATCCTAAAAGGATATATTTAATTCTTGTACTTTCCTTACCCTAGCACAAGAATGCTTTCCAAAGCTTCTTAGGGAAAATCAATTTTATAAGAAGATATATTTCATATTTTTCCACTTTAGCTAAGCCACTTATATCCATGCTAAAGAAGAATCAAAGTTCAAACTGGTCCAAGGAATAAGTAAATATGTTTTAAGAGATCAAGAAGCCATAGTTAGTGTTCCTATGCTCATAAACCTAGATTTCACAAAGGATTTCATTTTGTACACTTATGCTAACATAGACATCATTTTAAGCATTCTTATGCAACATAATCATGAGGATTTAGAATAGCCAATAATCTTATCTAATTAATGCTTGGAGGAGTATGAGACAAGGTACTATTTTGTTGAAAATAATGCACTTTTAGTTATAATATATCTCACTAAATTTAGGTACTTGTTATCTAACAATAAGATATACCTAATAGTTTCCCATCTAAGTTATTAGATAAAACAAAGAAAAACCTATCTAAATAATATAAGAAGGCCTATTAAAGAGGAAAATAAATGAGCCACCTGAGAAACATGTGAAAAGGGTGGGTAAAGTAACCAACATTTGCTAGCATGAAAATAGATAAGCCAATTAAACAAACTAATATCTTAACCCAAATAGTTAAGGAAACTAACCATAGATTTATTACCTTAGTCAATAACCTAAGGTAAATACATAATTATGCTAAAACCATCCCTTAATGACAAAACTAGAAATAAGACCAAGTTTATCTCTAAATTTTATAAACTTGTATGCACCAAGTGGTTTGGTCATTATATTAGTTGGCTGCTCTATAGTGGGGTAGTAGAAGAGACTGATGTCTTAATTTTTAACCAACTATTAGATGTAATGATGGTGAACCTCATTTTTTTTGGTCCTAACATGGAATAATATATTCTTCACTATCTTTAGAATAATATGGTTATCACAAAAAACTAGAGTAGGCTTTGATGACTCAAACTAAAGATTCTCCAAGATTTTTTTATCCACATAGTTTCATAACTTGCACTAACCAAAACTTTATACTCTACTTCTATCGAATATAATTCCACTATATTTTTTAGTTTTCTCTTCCATGATAAAAATATTGAACCAAGAGTGAATATATAGCCTATTTTATATTTTATTGAAGATCTTGATCTTGCCCAATCAACATCAGAATATCCTTAAAGCTTAAAATCTATAGACTTTTCATATAGTATGTCAAAGTCAAGAGTATCTTTGACATATAATAATACCCATTTTTAATCTAAAAATGTACTTCCTATGATTTAAACATGAAGTGAAATAGAAAACTCACTGCAAAACAAATATTTGGTCTAGTGGTAGTGAGGTAAATGAGACTACCACTAGCTACCAATACACTATTTCATTGATTTGAGGTGAAATAATGTTAGTTGAAATTTTAGCTCCAACTTCCATAGGTGTGTGAGTTATATTAAAATCCATCATTCTAAAATTTTTCAACAATTATTTGGCATACTTATTCTATGACATGAACACAACATAATCACCTTGTCAAAACTCAACAACTAAATAGTATTTTAGTAGTCCAAAGTCTGTCATGTCAAAAGTACAAAAAATTTCAACCTTCATCAATTGAATGAGACTAGAGTTACTCCTTATAATTTATATATCATCAACATATATAGTTAGAATCAATATATCATCACTAGACACCTTTACATAGAGAGTTGGTTTAGAGTTATGCCTTTTAAAACTAGACTCCCTAAGGTATGTATCTATGTTCATATACAAGGCTTGAGGAGCCTACTTAAGCCCATATAAGGACTTGGTCAACCTTAAAAAAATATGTTCCCTACCAAAAACCTAAAAACCCTATGGATAAACCATATAGACTTCTTCCTCTAGATCTCCATTCAAGAAAGCGCTTACTCTTGACCTCCATTTGGTGCACCTGCCATCCAAACTGAGTAGTAAAAGTAACAATCAAATGTAAAGTTACCATATTTGTATTACGAGCAAAAGTATCCTCATAATCAAACCCTTCCTCTTTTTCATAACCTTTTGCAAGAATTCTAGTTTTTTGTTTGTCCAAGGAACCATCTACTTTGCATTTTACCTTATAAATTTATTTACAACCAATGGATTTATTTCCTAGTAGTAGTTCCATGAGCTCCCAAATCTTATATTTCATTAAGGAAATATATTCCAATTGCATGTTTTATTCCCACTCATGCTTCCCTTTATCATTTTAAAAATAATTAGGCTTAAATACATGTGAAATAGTAGTTGTTAGAGAAAAATTATCATGCTCACCTCTATTACCCAACTGCTTTCTTGATATCTCTCTTCTTCCTTCCATACCTTATGGTAAGTCTCCCTCATTTAGTGCTTCCATAGTGATAGAATACCTATTTATCTTATTTTGTTATTCTTTTGGAACCTCACAATGACCTACATGAATTCCCTCCCTAGAATTTGATTCCACAAATAGACTAGAATCTTGCTTAACTTTCACACCACAACTTATAAAAGAATCATTATAAGAAAACAATGACTCAATATATGAAACTATACCATTTTCTATGAAGTATGGCATCTATTCATTTACTATGAGATCTCTATTTACCATAAATTTGTTAGAAGAAACATCAAGTAATCTATAGGCCTTTGATTTCTCATTGTACCCAACAAACATGTAAGCTTTTCTTTTTTCATCCGAGTTACTTCTCTTTTGACTAGGAATAACTACAAAATATACACATCTAAAAATACAAAAAGCACTTACATCTGGAGTCCAACCTAACCAAGCCTCCTTTGGAGTTATATTCTCTAATGATTTTATAAGACTTCTATTGAGGATGTACACTAATTTATTCACTAATTTTTCCCAAAATCTATATGGGACATTTTTGCTTTGGACTATATAGTGAGCCATGTCCATCATCAACCCATTTTGCCTTTCCATAACTCTATTTTGTTGTGGAGTGTATTATTTCTATGTATGCCTTCAGTGGAAAAAATTTCCTTGAAATACTTTGAGATGAACTCACCCTTATTATCCATTCTAAGATATTTCATTGACTTTCCCACCTATTTTTTAACCATAGCTTTCCAAGTAAGGAAGTTATAAAATAAAAAGATTTCTTCACTAGAAAGTATACCTATTTTTTTGAGATAAATCATCAACCAAAAACAAAAAATAACAAGATCCAAAAGGGGTAGGTGTCTATATTGGACCATGAAATATACATGTACCATATCCAATACTCCCTTATCTCTTAAAGCTTTACCAACATGAAATGAATGTCTAACTTGTTTTCTCAACTAAAATCCATTGCATACATGATGACTATCCTGAATAGAAGGAATCCCCTTAACCATCTTAGTCTTTCTCAATGTAGTCAAATACTAGAAATTCAAATTCCCATACCTTTCATGTCAAGTAAACTTGTGCTATCAACCATTGCAAGTGCACTTTCCTTTTCCCTTTGTGGATCTACAAGCTTATATAAGCCTTTCTCACCAATCCTAATATCAATAATCTTGTTATCTTTGGTAGTGACTAAACATTATTGTCCTTGAATATTTACAACAAAATTAGATTTTTAAGTGATCTCACTAATTTAAAGTAACTTTTTCTTCATATTATATACATACCTAACATTCTTAAATGTATACTGAACTACACCATTAAAACTAATTTGAACACTACAATATCCTTTCATGAAATGAGTCCTAACATCTCCCAAAGATATAGATTCATTATTACTATCATTTTTAATAAAATGCACATACCATTCCTTATGGCATGTATAATGGTGGGATGCCCTTGAATCAAAGTACCAAGCTTGATCCACCATAAAATTACCACTGGAAGCCATCCAAGAAAAATTAGGAGATGATTCCTCACTTTCACCTTCAATTACATTCACATGATGAGCTTCATTTCTATGGTTAGCCATATCCTATTATCTTTTCCTATAATATTTATTAAGATGACTAGGTCACTTATATTAAAAACATTTCCACTTAGATATCTTATTAGAACCACTTGTGAAGTTTTTGTTAGAAAACTAGTAGTTTTACCAAAATGCTTACCCTTTCCCTTGATAAAGAATGTACTCTCTATAGAAGCAAATGTCGACAACATTGTCTAATCCTAATATCTCTCATTTTACAATATAAATATGGACAAATTTTCAAATTCTAAAGTTTACATGTCAACAATCATGTACAAAGACTCCATAAATGACTCAAATGAAGGTGGAAACTTTTGCATAACTAGAGCAATTAAGTATTTCTCATCAACGAGCTTCTGCATAGCCTTCAACTAATCACTGATGTCCTTGATATTTAACAAAAACTCAGAAATAAAGCCACATTCCTCCATCTTATTATAAAAAACAAATTATTCAATTATAAGACCCTACTAGCTTCAAAAAAATGATATTTAGAGGTAAGACTAGTCCATAAAAATAATACAATGGTCACATTTATGACCTCTGAGATTAAATTATCTACTAATAATAGTTTTAACAACATAATATCTTCATGATGATGTTTATCATATTCAACATAGCTAGTGGCACGCCTTTGCTCTTTACCGATCATTATTTGATCAAGGTCTTGATATTCACATATCATCAAAACCTTATGACTCCATAAACTAATATTCTTGTCACTCAATTTTTGAGAATTTGGTAGTAATAAGTGTTTAATACTAGCCATTTTACCTATGAAACTTTAGGCATATATTCTAAGCCTATTTCTTAGCCAAATCACAAACCATCTACACCACTATTCAAGTTACAACTTAACTCATAGTTTAGACTCTTATTTTGTTGAAAATGATCAAGATTTAAATTTTTCCACCTCTCTCTGAATTATATGGTGCCCAAGCTATATGACCTACCCAAGAAAATAAATAGAGGCTTTAAACTACCTAAAACTACTTCCTCTAACCTTATTTTGATCTTATTTGGTCTTTTGATCTTCTCAAATAGATTTATGGTCTTTAGGTTGAGCTTACATAATTTTTCTCATCTAGCTCTCCACTGGGTGTATGAAGATTCTTCTTGGCAAGACACTGACCTCTCTAAATTCCATAAACCTCCACTCAGGGTCTACAAACCATGGGCTTTGAATACCATATTAGATTAAAACATAGAGAGTGAAAAATAACCAAATTATATTTAGAGCACACATTCCATATCTAAATAATACAAGAAGGCCTATTAAATAGGCAAAGAAATGAACCACTAAAGAAACATGTGAAAAGGGTGGGTAAAATAACCAACATCAGCTAGCATGAAAATAGTTAATCCCATTAAACAAACTAACCTATTAAACCACGTGGTTAAGGAAACTAACCATAGATTTATTACCCTAGTCAATAACCCAAGGTAAATACATAATTATGCTAAGTTCATCTTGAATACAAACATAAGTGAGAAAAGAGCTAGTTGCATAACTAGGGTAATGGAGTATGATGTGTATATCAAGTTCAAAAATCTGATTAGAGGTAAAGGAATTTGTGAGCATCTATCCTAATACTTTCAAAAATCAAATAAGGTGCTTTTAGTGTCAAATGATGAAGAGGTTACAACTAATCATACCTCACCTTCCAGCTAGTTTCATGACTTGATAAGATATCTCCATGATGGTGTTTACCCCTCTCATCTAAGTGATTCAAAAGAAAGATATTATAGATTTCAATCAATTCCATTTCTTATTATTGATGGTGTTTTGTTCAATAAATATATCAATGGCATGTTGTTAAGATGTATAGAGCCAATTTTAGCAAAGAGATTGATTGAGCAGCTCCATGATGGATATGGTGGAGGGCACTATTCCATAAGGACCACAACTCTTAATATCATGAAAGCTGGATATTATTAGCCTAGCATTTTTTGTGAGTATCATGCATGGATTAGGAAGTGCAAATGGTGTGCCATGTTTGAATGAAAATTAAAACTTTCAGCCTTACCCCTCCAACCAATTATGGTGGACCAACCTTTTTTTCAATTATGGTGGACCTCCACTCAAGCTCAAGACATAAATGGATATTAACTACCATAGATTACTTCACTAGATGAATAGAAGAAGTAATATTGAAAGAAGCAAATGAATCCATTGTTTTAAATTTATATGAAGGTTTACTTACTATATTGGAGTCCCCTCAACTATTATTTATAAAAATGTTATGGAATTTGTGTGGACTATGATTAGCCAATGGGGTTTCTAACATGGTGTCTATCTCAACACTTCATCAAATTACTATCCATAAGATAATGGCCTTACCGAGTCTACAAATAAGAACTTGTTAAACATCATAAGAAGGAATATTGAAGATAATTAGAGGTCATGACATCTCAAGTTTAAATAATCTATATGGGATGATAAGATCACCTAAAAATTTTCAATATCTAACTCTCCATACAAGATGGTATATGGTAAGGAAATAAGACTACCTATTTCTCTTGAGTTCCCTACTTTAGAATTAATGCATAAGTTGGAATTGTTGGAGAATGAACCAATGGATATAAAATATGCTAAGCTTATGGACCTAGAAGAGGTTCAAAATCATTCCATATTAACCATGTAAATACACCAAGCGCAAGTGAAGAGAGCCTTTGACAATAGATATTCTTCACAAATATTTAGAGAAGGATATTTGGTCCTCAAATGGGATGAGGATAGAGATAAACTAGGAACAAATATAAAGTTTGAATCTCTTTAGAGTGGTCCATACACAATCTCCAGATGCAAATCCCACAATTCCTTCCAACTTGCAAAGATGGATGGTGAGGAGCTTCATATCCTAGTTAATAGGATAGATATGAAACATTGCTATTAAAGAGCTAAGTTCCTTTTAAAAAATAACTTTGTTTGTTGTCCTCCAACTACTATTCTACAACATTAGTTTGTTTTTTTTAATCCCAAATAAGTGCTTTGTTCTCATACATGCTTTGTTTAGTTTTGTTTCCATGCTTTGTGTGTTTTCCTTCCTTATCTTGGTGCAATAGTTGTCTTATTTTAGTTTGAAAGGTTTCTTGTAGTCATGGATCATATTTTCCATTGTTTATAAGTTCAAGAGTCATGTAGATGGTCTAGGTTCTCAATCATAGTAGGAATGCTTGCTATTTGATTCACCAAGATGTTGAAAATTTTGACCTCATAGGCCAAATTATCACCCCTACCATTAAAAACTTTATCTTATGATCCAATTAGTTGGTCTTGAAAATTCCTCAATGTGATTATTGAGAGCCAAACTATCTTAAAATGTCATGCAAGAATTAAAAAATTAGTTTGATTTTGCATTTAATAAATGTTCTTGAGAATACATCCAAGGTCAAAAAAATGATGAAATATGATTAATTTTGTGCCAAGATCATTCCCTATAAATTTAGTGTCTTGATGGGTTCTTTATACCAATATATAGGCCTTTAAAAATGATCCAACATAATGGGATGTGTGTGGGGATGTCAAAATGAAGCCACAATAAATATCCATTTTAATTCAAATCTTTAAAAATATCCTAAAGATGGATGAAATACTACAAAGTGTCAAAGCCTCACTTAATTAAGGTCAAATATTGATGGCATGTAGATAATCGACCAAGTCAAAAAGTTCCTAGATCAAGATCTAATAGTGAGCTTGAGGTCTACCAACTAGTAAATCATGAGATTGAAAGCATTGATGACAAGTGTCATAATCATGGTGTAAATTGAGATCAATGACTCACATTGGATCATACATATGAATATCAATGACATGCATTCAATCATGTAGATGAGATATATGGTGCACATAGGAAGCACATGAGAATATCAATGATCTCAAATTTCATTCAAGGCCACCATGTGGCATAAGTATTTTTGATTGCATGAACTAACAATAGGGTCGATAGGGAACATGTGGGTCTACCCAGTGGCATGATCTAGAAGTTAGATCAAAGATGAATGAAAAAAATGAAGGTCAAAGCCAAAAGACTCTCGAGAAGATCAATAGAGAAGATTTGATTGAGTTCCAAGGATCACATGATGAGGAAACTTGTCCAATACATCAATAGTCAAGTTTCAAAGTGAAATAGGTAGCCTAAGGAAATGTCACATAAGTATACATGTCTATATGATTGATTTTTCCACCCAGGTAAGCAAGCATATAAATACGAGATCAAATATGGTCTATAATACTAAAAGAAGACCATACAAAATCATAGGATGTAATTAAAGCTCATCTAGACCTCTCAAAAAATCCCTCAGATGTGAGTTTTATGTCTTTATCTAAGATAAAGAAACCCTAGCTTGTGGATTTTCATCATGACTATATGAAAACCAATAAAAGAATTTGTTTTCATCTATAGTAGACCTATATTCAAAGCTTGGATTAATGGTAGAATAGTGACTATTAAAGGAATGGTAAAAGGGAAACCAGATGAGTGAGTTTAAAGGGACTATTTGATACCATAAAAGACATATCAGGATGGGCCTCATTTATTGATTACTACTTGCTCTCTTCCCTCTCTCTCTTCCACTTTTATATATCCCACTGCTTCATAAAATAGAGACTCTTATGCTTTCAACATGTCGATACTATGCCAGTATGTGTATTATAACACCTATTTGATGTAATAAAGATTGAATTCTTCCATTTATAAGTTGAATTGAAGTGTATTCTATGAATTCATTGATGTGGTCAAGTGAATGTGTGCTTTTTTTTTACCTCTATCTAAGTTTTTTCACCTTCATGAAGTGTTTTTGATTTCTCATAGGTCATTCTAAGTTCCATAGATAGTTTATTGATCAGTTTTGAAGTGGAAAACTTCCCTCCCATGCTAGGTTGATAGCTAGTCAGTGCCTTTTTGAGAAAACTTATGTGAAAATTGATCAAAGAGAGAATGAAGTGATATTTGTAGTCTTGAAAGTGTCTCATAGTGTGTTTTATTAGATTTTAAGCATCCAAAACATTGGTGCATCACCTCCTTTTACATGTTTTCATGAATTATTATCTATTTCTCCCTCTTTTCCATGTAAGAGATTTGTTTAGGTGATATATCCAAGGGAACTATCCCTCTCTGGAGGTCCAAGCTCACTATAGGATACCCACAACCTAAGGTTGTTCCCATAGTGTAGTTTGGTTGGAGAGAGACTAAAATACTCATATTCATGTGTGCAAAGAAAGTCTACACAAATAACAACCTTATGTTTCCAATAAATGGATAGTTTTTGAAACATTATTTCAAGGTTGATCTAACCAAAGACACTTTTAAATAAATATAAGTGAAAATTTATATGTAATAGTATATTAGTTTTCCTATTTTCTATAATACATTTACTAATTTATATGTTAATCTATCATATTTTCTTAGATTAGTGTTTCCTATTCTATGCATTTTTTTTGTAGTTACTTATTATGCTTTTTATATTATTTTTCCTAAAATTGTAGAATAGGCCAACTATTTTCCTATTCTAGGATTATAAAATTCTTGTCAAAAACATGGGGATAATATAAAATGAAACATAATTGGCATTCATCAAGATTTATTTTAGAAGTTCTTGAGTTTCATGTATTGAGGTATGTGCTATGATTGAATTAAATTCTACTTGGATTGAGTGATTTCACTAGGCCTTTGGGATTTACTCTAATATACTCATCAAATTTTATAAATACTTTTCATTTACAAATGATTAATTGTATTGTTGCATGCTAAAACTTGAATGAGAGATAATAAACATTGACCCCATTAATGGTGATTCTCAACCCTTCTTACATAATAATAATAATAATAATAATAATAATAATAATAATAATAATAATAATAATAATAATAATAATAATAATAATAAATCATGCAAAATTATAGAAGGGCGACACCTGTAATCTCTGCATGGACCATGGATGCATGACTAGTAGTAAAGAAAGGCTTAGAGTGGAATTAGAGGCATCTCTATTAGGGATATGAATGTTTGGCTAAAATTCGGGTAATTCCCAATCTTCCCTTACTATTTTTATTAAAAAATCTGAAATCAAAACAAAACCTACAATTTTTATTTGTATCTTTGTTAAAACTCTCATAACAAGGGGAAATAAATTTTAAAAAATCACACACATAGACCCTAGGAATGAAAGGGGTTACTATGTTGCATGGGGAAGGACGGGTCTTTTTTAGGAGATTGAGTGTTCACTTATTCCTTGTTAGAATTGAAGTTTTGTTGTGATTCATTACTAAGATTTTGAGTTCTAAAACACTCAGGAATACTTCCCCACTAAAACACCAATTTTTTGTGCCCTAACACACACATCCCCATTTTATAAATACAAATAGGGACCCACTATTATTTTAAAATACATATTTTAATTCATATTTTTGTATTATTTACCTTTACATAGGCATAAATTTTCTTAAGAATGTGCCTAAGTGATAAGAATCTAACGTGATATCACATTAGCATTCATGCAAGAAGAAGTCCCCACATACTCATCCAAAGCATGTAGTGAGGAATTAGTTATCATTGGTTTTGTCATGCAATGGTGTGTTTATCTAACTACTTAGATAGGGCAACTCAAACACATACACTATACTAAACTCATTCTACAATCCATATCTAACTTAGCACATATTTATATCTTAATGATCAAAAAGAAAAAGATGGCATAAATGATAACTATCAACCTTAACTCAGTTATTTAAATGACAAATGATAAATAACAACATTAACTCCATAGTTAGATGAAAAAAACTATTAAGTCAATAGAAGCTTCATTTATCATATTTATAAGTGATTCCCTAAAGAATCCATAGTTTCATAGTTATAACATAACTAACTTGCATATACTCTATCATTAACATCCAACTAAACAATAACATTACAAAGTACATCATAGGGTTATTTATACTTGGTTTTCCTTGACAAATATATTTTAGAATTGATTACACTCAAGGTGACTTTCCAACAATCATTAATATAATTGAGTCATGTCATCCATTTACAATAAGTTCTTAAGGACTCAAACCTTTTTACCCCTATATTCTCTCTTGATGATGGATCCTCATCACTGAGAATTCATCTTCCTATGGTCTAGTGTTGGATTTGTGCTTGAACTATTCTCTTCCATCCCTATGAATCACTCCATAAACATTTTCCACTTTTTTTTCTCTCCCTAAGTCTTCTACTAAGTTCTAATTCCATCATTCTTAGGTTCTTCATTTAACATGCACATTTATTCCATGAGACTTGGTCTTTCCATGCCATAGACTCCCATGCCATGGTCTTCCATTCCAAGGTCTTTCATGCCATGCCTCTCTACATTGGTTATTCTCAAAATGTACCTAGCCAAAATTTGGGCCCAATATCACCCCCAACTAAATCATTAGTACATCTCAAACCAATCATTATTCTCAACCTCTACCAAAAACTCAGGTCTTATCTTCTCAATTTGATTTTTTATTCCTTCTCAATGGTTCAAGGCATTATGTAGATTAGACATTATTTATTCTATGCTCACTTTGAGATTCTTGGTCTCCCTAGGCTACTCAAGATATTGATTTATTAACCTAATGTACAAGGGGTGTTGAATCATCCTTATGAAATATTTCAAGTGAAGTGACCTTGGAAATAACTTTTCCTCAGAGTGCTATGAAATTTGTATTTATCTCCTAACCATGAGCACTTATTATGTTCTCCATAACCTCTACATCCTTAAATGCTTTGGTACATTCTAAGTAGTTTTTTATTAACAAGGTGATATCCACCAACTATTGTCTCCAAATCTATATAATAAACTTTTTCACACCTCCATTGGTTTCGTGAACTACTCCATTAACCAACTCTATTCATTCTAGGGTCTAGGTTAGTTCTTACATCATTTTAGAAAAACCTATAGAAACATATCTATTTTATCCATTTCCTCACCAGAAAGGGGAACCCCATCCACAACCATTAGTTCATGGATTATTTTTTTAGTAGATGTTTAATGTTTTAACCTTGGCCATTATTTCAATTTACAACTAGCATTTTACCTCATCCAATTATTCCTCAATCTTCATTCTTGCATGGTGACCTCACTCTAATATTAAAAAAAATTCTACATGTTTATTTTAGGTTCATTGAGCATCAGACTTAGATAATGCATTCTACCTTTAGCTTCATATGCCAAATTTAAAGTGTTACACTATATTGTATCATTGTGAACTATTAGGGTCCACCCAAAGGGTATTTGGAAGTGCTACTACTTCTAGATCCAATACCAGGATATCTGAAGGCATCTTAAAATGGTGTTCTTTATTATAAAAATCATGGGAGAAAGATGACTCCCTCCAAGTCTGCTCAGATGCATCCTTTGGCAAAAAATGTCAAAACATGCACAAGAGCTTCTCCAACACTCACCTTTGATATTGGGCACATAGGGTCATGCTTGCATTTATTTTGTATGGCCTCTAGATAGATTCATAAATTGACTCTTTTCCCTTAGATGGATCTCACTTGAGTATTTTGGCATCTAAATATTCTCTCTAGTGGTTCACCTTGGTGTTGATCTCACTCATTCTGAAGGCCATGTCAGAACCATCCTCTTTTCACTAGTGACATTTAATTTCCACTTATACCTCCTTGAGGGTAGTTTTTTCATGTTATGCCAATGAAGGTGTCTTCTAAAAGTCTAGGGTAACATATTCCTCTTCTTCTACAATAATTTTTTATGGTGTCTCCTTTGATATCTATATCTTATCTTATAGGTAATTTTCCTTAGGAACCAATGTTTCATGTTCTAAAGGAATAATTTATGTTATTGGCTCTAGGCATTCAATTTGAATTAGTGGTGGAATTTCCTTAGGTGGTACTAGGTAAGTACTTTGTGGTTTTTTATTCTTTAGTTGGGAACTGGTACTAGCATCATGCCCTTAACACTTTTGATTCTTCTTCTCTAACATTGGTGGAGATGGAATTATCTCTTTATCATGTTCCACACTCCCTGATGATTTTTTCTTGGGTTTAAACATCTAGAAAAAAGAATGAATTGAATCTCCAATAAAAATCTATTAGGCCTTGATTTCAGTTTTATTTAACTACAAATTTTCTCTATATACCTTCCTCTCAAGGTATATTTATAAGTTCTAGAGGGTGTGAGTCTCTACATTAATTTTATTATCAATAATTTTCATTGATTGTGCATCACATATTCAAATGAAATCATTCATGAAATATTAGGAAATTAAAGTGTATGATAACTTTAGTCATCTATACAACTTTGTAGAGGGAGGCATATGAATTCATGCTAAGCATAAATTTCTTTACAATATTAACTTTACTTGGTGCCCAACCTATCTAGGTAATTCCTTTAATATGTTGCACTTGTTCCTAAAGACTTCCTTCATCCTATCATACTATCCCTTAATTTTGATCTTGTGGGATGGAATTATTGAGATAGCGTAAGTAAATGTTTTAAACTTCTCTATAGGGGACTTGTTCTCAAGAGGGTATGTCCATTTTGATTCTCTACTGGTGTATTTAGGTACACCAATCTTGTCAAACACTATAAAAAAAGAAATGCACCCCATGCAGACTTTTAGTTGGGTAGGCAACGAGATTTACTTATGTTTTTGATAATCTTATCAGTGAATTAATATACCTAATTGTAATTTAATCCCATAGTAGCTTGTTGAGTGACATAAATATGGGATATATCCACCTATTTACACCTATAAACACCTCTAACATTGGTCATGATGATGCACACAACCACTCTTAGGGTGGGATATTGGAGACTTGTGATATCCATAACATGGCCATATTTTTGATACTTAAGTGCCATTATAGTCTTTTTGATATCATCTTGGTCCTCTAATTCATAAGGTCTGTTCCTAATCATTGCAACACTATGAATTTGATTATCTACTTCGGTATAACCTATATACAATAATTTAAAAAATTATAAATAATCTTCATGCACTTGTAAAAATAAAAAGAATACTACTTAAACTAGATTCCTAAAATATGGAATATTAAACAATTGGAAGAATCCTACATCATTTAGAGTATTGAAAATAATCAAGTCATATACAATCTCATTCCTCTTGTTTTGGCACTCTACCCAGTAGTCATGTTATAATTCCACTTCATTATCAAGTAGTTGATGGTTAAAAAATGTTACAAGTGGGAACATTTGATAGCCACTTCTTTATGTATAGCACCACCATCGAGTACTACATTTATTTAAATAATATTTGGGGTGAAAGGGGTATATTAACATTCATCTTCAGCTAGAACACCATTCTTGACTATGTGTCTTCCTTGTCTTGCTAGGAAAACTCTTATGCACACATGCCAAGCTCTTCAAGTACCTCCTCTCTTATTAACACAAGCTGACTCCCTATACTCTCCAACTCTTCTTCCTCTAATATTGTAGGTAAAGGCTCACTAAATTAGGCCTTTTTCTTTGGATGCATCACCCTTCAAAGAAACTAAAGGTTAAGGCACAACCATCGAATCCTCCCAAAAAATATGTGGTTTCTTTTTTATCCCACTCATCTCTCCTTCTTCAATGCCCTCTAATGGTAGTTTTTTACCTCTACAACCTAAAAATATTTAAATCTACATGTTCTTATAGACCTCCCAACACTCTACCTATTTCTCAAAACTAATTCACCTAATAATGCTTAAAAATAGTATCAATTAGTTAATTTTCACTCATTTGGAAGCTTGAAAACACTCCTTCAACAACTCAACTATGTTTCTTTGGCTTTGTAATTTTGTGAATGTGACATAGTAAAAAGTGAAATGACTTGTGTTTAACCTTTTATATACATGAGGGGTAACTTGTATTTACTACCCCACTACCTCTTCCATCACTTCACATAATAAATTCTAGTATTAGTATTTCCATGATTCATACTCAAAACACTTACCATTACTAGTACTTTCCTTATATTAAATACATGTCTTATCCTATGGTTTTATCGAAGTCCATGAAAACTATAAAGAATTTCAAAATTTACCCTTCCAAAGGCAAAAATTTACTTATTTATCTTGAATTCACTTAATGATTATGCACCACATCCTGCATACCCTTTGTGCCCTTAGACTTCCACTTATGTTCCCTTTCTCTTGCACACATTCCCATTAACCATATCCTTGGCACTCCATAGATTTTACTTCTTCTACCCTTACCCCATAGTAAAAGTTTTTTGTGGTCCTACCCAAAATTGACCCTAAAACTACTCAATGGTCAATGAGTGTCATGATTTATTAAAATTAATCAAAATCCTAGACTAAGATGTTGGCATATTATTTATTACTATAAAAATAAAAGACTGTTTAGAATAGTAGGGTCTTAATTAACTACCATTGAAATGGCCAAGAAAGAATTGGCCATCTAGTTTATTCAATCAACATGTACTAATGGGATGGATGATATGAATAATGAAGGGACATCCAAGTGTATACTAATCTTTTTTAAGTTGCACACAAACATGGAATCATATACTAAAACTTGCATGCCTAGATTAAAAGTTTTGTTCATCAAATGGGGATTGTCCCAACCCTTCTATTTTCACTTCTCTACCCTTAACACCAATGTGTAATAAATTGGGTTTTATCTAGCTACAACAAGTCATCTAGGAATGCTTTCAAGGAAATTTTATCATCTAATTAACTAACTTGTACAATGCAAAGATAAGCGACAAGGAATTCAACAAGAAGAACTTCTTTGGTAATAAATACAAGATTCAATAGTGTGTTCTTGTTTAACCATTTGTAAGTAGTGAAATATGCTGATAACACCATAGATAGATGATCATCCTAGTTAGTGAAGCCAATATTACATTTTTTGGTCAATGTACCCAAGATCTTATTGATTACTTTAGTTGTACCATTAGCCTGAAGATGATAAGGTGTAGTTTTATGATGCATAATCATGAATTTAGAAAAGAGGATACAAATGATGTCATTAAGGAAATGGGTTCCTCAGTCACTATTCAGACTTAATGGATATCTAAACAATGTAATTATATTCTCCTAGATGAACCTTGTAGTAGTGGTAGTGGTATAATCGCTAGTTAGCATAGCTTTAACCCAATGAGTAAGATAATCAGTAGTAGTGATAACATAACATGCACTAGTACTTTTCCCTACTAGGTTGATAGGGAAAACAAATTCAATAACCAACTTTTCAAAGGGTTCTTGTGACAAGATAGGATGAAGGGGCATAACATGCCTTTTGTTCGACTTTCCTATGCAATGTAAAATGTCATACTAGAGTGTGTAAGTTTTAACATATCTAAACAAGTTAGGTCATCATAAGCTATCCAAAAGAACCTTTCACACTATATCTTCATAAGCTTAGTATCCTCCAATAACACCCTGATGAACTTACGAAATAAACTCATAGTTCTCATGTTATATGATGTAGTGGTGTAACACTTCATCCCACCCAAGCTTATAAAGGTCACCCCATATAAATTATAATGGAGTGGCATAAAAAAATAGCTACTTATTTTCTTTAGTGCTGAGGTGAGTTGGTGCTGACCCCATATTCAAAAAGGTGGTGATATCTTCCAAATCCTTGGGCACACACATGACTTGGAAAAGTTTCATGTCAAGCAAGTCATCTTCAATGTCACACATTGGTTTACTAAATTCAATGTAGGATAAATAAATAGGGCCATAATTAACCTTATTAAGTTTTACCATAACTAAAAAATAGAACTCTTGGAATAACATAATCCACTGACAAAAGCATCCATGCAATACTAACCTATTTACTAGGTACTTTAGTATGTCATGGTCTGTGAATAAGATGAATGGAGTGGCTAATAAGTAAGGATAGAAAATTTAGAGGGTGTAAACCATATACAATGTTTTGTACTCTATAGTCATGTAGTTTTTTTCAACCTGAGTAACTTTTCTACTTGTAAAAATAGATAAGGTGTTCAAAGTTGCCCTCGATAGGTTGATCAAGGATTAACACCTGCCACCATGTTAGAATAATTGACATGGATTTGAAAATTCTTTGTTAATTATATAAACTAGAGAATAGGGGAGGTAATAAACTTATCCTTGAGTGCCAAAAATGCTTGATGGTGTATTAGTCTAGACAAACTGACCATTTTATTTCAAAAATTCCTCTAGTGATGTAGTAATCTTAACATACCCATAAGTGAACTTACTATAATATCTAGTGTGTCTTAGGAAGGTGTGTACCTATTTTTGGGTGCTCAGCACTAGAAGGGGAATTTATAAAGATAATCTTGGTTGGATCCATGAGGAGTCCATCATGGCATATGACATGGCCAAGTAAAATGCCAAAGGGGGTAGGAAACATGCATTTCTTCATATTTAGGGAAATTTGAAGGTTTTGGTAGCACTCAAGTATTAGTAAAAGATTTAAATAGTGGTCCCAAACTAAGCCACAAATAATCTAGTCATCAAGGTAGACTTGAAGGAATTTATGAATATAGTCCTTGAAAGCCTTGACTATGATTTAAGAGAACACAACCCAAATGGAATTATGTTATAAGAAAGTTACCCCCATTTATTTGAAAATGTGGTATTTGGTTTATCCTCTTACATTATTTTGACTTGATGGTATCGAGATAAGCCATCAATAAATGTATAAATTTCACAATTAGTAATGCCCTTAAGTATCTCTTTACTTAAGGGCATTAGAAAAGTGGCAGTTATTCAATTAGTGTTAAGTACTTGATAATTCACATATACCCAAATACATCCATATTTATTGATAATAATGACCATGGGACTCACTCACTTAAAATCATCTACAGGAGTAATGAACCTTGCACACATCATACTATTTATTTCTTCATTGACTCAAGCATTCAAGTTGAGATTCATATGATAGGGCCTCTTCTTGATAGGTTGAGCACCCTATACCGACTTTATGTGCATCTTGCCTAAGTAATAATGTACACCTTTCAATTTATTATAGTTTTGTAGGAAGACATATTGATACTATTCTAATAGTTCAAATGCCTTAGAGATCTATATATTAGGCTAGTAATCTCCCACAATAGCCATATTTGGCACTTCCTTTATGCAAATATTGCATTAAATAATATATAGCAACTTCAAGTATGGGCTTTATTCAACCTAGATGTTTTTGTTGACATTATGTGTTCCATAATCTGTGTAAACCCAAAAATACTAATAGACAAGTCAGGTGGATCATAATGACACCTTCATCAACTTGGTATATGATGTTTTACTTACCTTTGTAGATTTTTTCTCTTATTGCATGGTCCAATGTAGGTTTAGGCATTGTAAATGATGTTGTTAGAGTTACAGTCATTAGGGGGATGAATAGTGAAGGCAAATAATTTCAACTTATATTCCAATCCATTAAAACCCTTATTCAATTACCACAAGCATTCATAGAATGTACAATTCATTCATAATAATGAATAATAGATAATGTAAGATCATATGTGAAATATAATATCTATGTGAGAAACCCTCTTGGTGAATAAAACCCACTATCAAGCCTACAAACACATGGACTACTTGTCTTATAAGATGATCACAAACATGAGACTAGTCAAGTCTTTCTAACTAGAATTTAGTGAAACACCTATTTCACAAGGAGCATCTTCCCCTAGGATGATCAAGTCCTTCTGACCACCTATTGGTCAAGTCCTAGCTAGCTTTAGTGAAATAATTTTTTCACAAGGGGTACATACTCCTAAGATGATTAAGTCCTTCTGACCACCTAATGGTCAATTTATTCTAACCTAGATGTTGAGCACCATCCCAACACCTATAAAATGGGCATATCCTAGTCACTAATTAGATATGAATATAATGGTGATATAATGTATATCATCTCTATTCGACTCTGTACACTACATAGTACACACTTTGATTTTACTCTCAAATCAACCATCAAGTTCACATAGACATCATCTATACTTCTCTTATCCTCAATATTCAAAGCTACAAGAGTATTATTATTAACATCAAATATATTAGCTATAATTAATACACACATTCATCAACCTAATTTAATATAAAACACATCCACTAGGCACACACCCTTTCCTTCACTTCATAACTCTCTCACATACCTCTTCATTCGAGTTTCACAAGTCTATTCAATAAGCCTAGAAACCATCACATTTGGTTTCACATTTTATAGAGTCTTCATGATTATTATTATCATAACCTTCCTTTTCAGAACAATGCATGCCTTCACCCTTAAGGAATCTAACATGGGTCACCTTTAAGCATCACCCTCTTTCAAATAGGCCTAAGTCACATTTTAGGTCATATGAAGACCCATTCACCTCTTTGACACTTCTCTAAGAAAACTAAGAACAAAAGAACACTTAAAAATACATGGACCCATGACACATAATCTTTAGGTCCTCCTTAAGTGATACAAACCATAAAAACACCCTTCTTATAAAGCTTAATTCATTCAAACAACATTATGTGCACATAACCACCATGAATGAACACACAATCACCTTATAAGACTTTGATCATACTAAATATGATTGATAAAACCTTAATAATACACATATATGGTCCTAATGGAGTCTAAAACACTCTCTAATAGTTATCTCATCTTGAAACATCGAAATACCATCAACAACTCTATTACCCTTCTTGGGTAACTTGCAGAGCATGAATGAACACATAATAAACTTTGGAGATCAATAAATTTTATTGTACAAATATTTATAACTTTAAATGAATATTTTCATATTTAATTTTAAGTACTCTATAACTTTTATTTTTACTACAACACCAAATTTTGCATAGATCAAAAGCTATGACTCAAAAACCAAGCACTGGTCTTTCCTTCATTTAATTCAAATATTTAAATTCAAACAGTCATAGTTAAATCTTGGTCACTTAGAACACATCTCATTATCTTCATTTATATCACTCAAATCACACCATAAATCTTATTTTTAAGTAGCTTAAACTTTAACTCAAAGTGTTCCACTATCCAAATGTTAAACCTCAAACATGTTGAGTTCATCTCATGTTTTCTAGAAATCTTAACCACATACACATCATTAATCTGTGATGAGTATCATAGTATTTATATTGTAGTGTTAACCATTATATCCTTCTTAAAGCTCCAAATATTATGACACTTGACACACTCGTGTGCCTTCTGATAACTTTACTAATAGTCCCTTGTGTTTATGCCACTTGGCAGTCTTGCATGCATTATTGACTCTTTGATTTCTCCTACACCATTGATCTCAATATGTAAAATTAAGAAATCACCATTGAATATTTTAGAAAAATGAACTCAGGATTTAATGTGATTAAACTTGATATTTTACATCCCATCATAGTCTACTAGAGCAACTTTGAATCTTTATAACTTGATCTAGAAATCACTTCAAGACTCCAAATGTTTAGGGTATCTTCTTGGAAATATAGAAAATTTTTACATTTAATACTTTCAAAATTATTTAATTTATTTTTTCATATTTTAAATTCAAAATATTTTTAGTTCATTCATATTTTCATGACATGTAGTGAATGTCTAGCTAAGTATAGGAACTTAGTGAACTTTTGTCTAAGAGGCTGACTTTGCAACCATATATCTTTGGCTATGCTTGACCTCATGACCTGAAATTTAAAACATAGAAACTTAATGTGATCACACCCATAGTACTAACTTACCTTGAATCATCCATACATGGTAATGGTGATGTCAACAAACTTCCTACTCAGATTTTTCTTCCACTAGACCCAAAATGTATAGATAAAAACTATGACCTACCAGATGAAATACACTCATTTACAAAATAATTAAAATAATATAAGATGTCTTATGGGACCTATTTAATATCCTAAAATCACCATACTCATCCCTAAACATCCCAAACCATGCCAAAACTAAAGATTAACCAAGCCTACTTCAAGTATAGTAGAATAAGAACATTGAACACTTTATAATTGAAACTTAGATTATCAACACATTTATTCCTCTCACCTAGACAAATCCATGACATAATTAAAAATTTCTCCAAAAATCTCCCCCTTTGTCATTTATGTAAACTCCCATCATATAACTCACCTTCATTCTCTCTCTTCAAGTACTCTCACAATAGGAACCTTCTGCCCCTTTGACACATCACAAAGTGATTAAAAATTGATCTTTAGGACCTAAAAATACCACAAATAGGAGAGAAACACCTTATAAATATGATATAAACTCCCCCTTACCTTGAATTTACCTCTTTTTTGCCTTGATAACTTCCTCTTGCTACATGCTAACATTCTCTTCAATTAAGCATTGTGCCCAATAAAGAAAGAACACACAAAAGCACTAAAATATGATGGAACTTACCAAGAAACATTTGAAAGCTACTCCCCCTAAGACATATAAGCTATTGTACCTCTTGATCATTTTTAGATATCCACACATCATGAAGAAACACCACATAGGCTTACTATCCTTCTCTCCCAAGTGACCTCAAGGACCACCAACATAACTCCATACCACTCACCAAACAAGAAACGTGTTATAAAAAAACTTGATAAATTACATTGAAACACTAATACCGCACTCTTTTGGATAGATTTATAAAAAAAACACTCTTTTTCACATTAGACCTATCTAGTCTCCTTGTAACCCTACCTAATACTTGTAAAGACCACAAATTTTAATAGGCACACATTAAAGACCTAAAAAATTATATGTGGATCACTCTCATATGCCCCCTTAGGCACACCAATTTTAATCACTTAGCTCATCCTCTGCAATATACTTCCTTCACAAACCTACTAGCCAATTAAGATTCCATCTTGACAAAATCATGAATAATTTGAAAACCACAAACCTTCAAATCTTTGTGAAGCTTTATTTGACAATAAATTTGGTCCTTTCAAAAACCACAAACCTTAAAATCTCTATGAATCTTGATTTGAAAATAAATTTGGTCCATTCAGCCTATTAAAAAAGCCTTGACCTAAATTCATAAGGCAAACCACTTTTCTAGCATAGCCCAAAACTCTAAAATTTCAAAAAAAATAATGTCAGCAAACCTCCTAGTGAATACCCACCTTTGAAACTTCTTTCACACCTAGAGATAACCATCACACACTTCTAGACCAAGATTTGAGCATTCAAACATTTGGGAACCTTGACTTCCTATACCATGGCTTTGATCTATAACAAAATATATAAACCCAAGAGCACACAAAAACCTCTAAAAGGTATAAATAGGATCATTAAGACACAAAAAGACCTAGAACATATTACAAAGAAGTGTACAGACCTGATCTTAGAACCAAACTCTTGTTGACATTCCATCAATCTCATTATGCCACTTGAAAACACTAATTTTGATCCTATAGACATTGTATACACAACAAAAACACATTTTGACATCACTTTGACCTCATAAAAAGAATTATCCCATCTTGAAACACTAGATCCAACTACAAACACTGTTATCTTTCCTTCTAGGACCTTCTAAAGAACACTGCATCAATATTTGCTTCTCTACTAAAAGGAGTTTCTTTAATAAGCATAGATAGAGACACCCTACTTGACATGGTTACTTAAAATAATGTGAAATTAGGATTTACCCATAAATACTCATATTCCTTCTCCTCCTTGGTCATCTGATAGTAATAGTTATTATTGTTCTTAGGATTAAGAGAAATAACTTACTCATCCACTACAACATTCTCCTTCTCTTTTAAGATTATATTAACAATACATGTGGATAACATAGATTCATGACATACCTTTTTAGTTAAATAATATTCTTTACATTGAGGAACATCACCTTTAGACTTTGACAATCTAAAAACAAATCTTGAAACTTGCTCACACATAACAGGTTGCTCATTAGCATCTAAACACACCTCAGAAGTAGCCTCAACCAGAAATTTGGTATTCTCCTTGAGCTTGGTTTATTCATTTTCAATATTAGAAGATAATGAGAGCACTTGGCACTATCTAAATTTTATATAATTCTCCATCAAAACAAATAGTTTACTTAGACTTGAAGACTCATCATGACTCACACTTACCACCTTTGGTTTCCATGAGTTAACTTACCTTTACACTCTAGAATGCTAATTAAACCTATAATATCTTGTAGGACTTTGCTTATAAAATCTAGCAATGTGACCCCTATGTTGATAGTTGAAGCACACTAAACCTTTTGTAAGAAGCTTATCCTAGCTTTCTTGATTAGAAAAAAATCTTACAATATGTCCATTCTTTTGAAAATTGAAACAAACTACTCCTTTTGAGAAGACTCGCCTTGTCTTACCTTATTTAAATAATGCTTAGCAAAATATACCTCTTCAAGGTAGTTGAAGCATCATCATCATGACCTTGACCATGCTCTTCATCATCATTCTTTCTATGATTATGAGGTCACTTGTTATCAAAGTGTCCTAGTTCTCCATAATTGAAGCATTCGAAGTGTAGTTTACCCTAATACTTGCCTGAACCTATTTTCAATTTCCTTGTAAATAAAGCAATTAGTTCATCTTCATCAATATTATATGTGTAATCCTCCTTGAGTTTCTTACCTTGGAACTTCTTCTTTGGATTCATTTTTGTATTGAATTCTACTTCCTTCTTTGGTGGTATATCATCATTTATTCTCATCTCATAGGTAGTAAGGATGCCATACAATTCATCCATCTTCAACTGAGTAAGATCATGAATTTCTTCTAGAATAGATACATTATAATCACACTTAAGAGAGAGATACCTTAATAATTTTTAAACTACAATAGCTTCTTCAAGATTCTCTCTAAGACCTCTAATGATGTTCACAATCTCATTAACTCTCTGTAGAAAGGATTCCACATAATCTTTTTCCTTCATCTTAACACTCTCAAATTATCTTCATTGAGTCTATAACTTTTCCAACTTAATCTTTAAATATCCTTCATAAATAGTCTTCAATTTATCCCATATTTACTTTGTAGATATGTAATGGATCACCTTGGTATATTTAGTCTTTGAAAGACCACAAAAGATAACATTCATTACATTATAATTATTCTTAAACAACTTCTTATTTGTAGCACTCAATGGAGGAATAGTAGGTGCAGAATAACCATCCACAACACATTGCTAAGTATCAAACCATAGGGACATTACTTAGGTGCTCATCCTTATACTACAATAATCAAAATTGGATCCATTGAAAATCAGTGCTTGCTTAGTGGAAAAACCTCCTTGCATTTTATGGCTACCCATATTGTACCTTGGATCACCTTTAAGCTATCAAGCCTTTAAAAAAGGACCTTAGTTTGATACCAATTTTTAGAGGTATAATCACTAAGAGTGGGGGTGAATCATCAGTGGAAAATAATTTCAACTTATATTCTAATCCTTTCAAAACCTTATTCAACTACCACAAGCACTCATAGAATATACAAGTCATTCATAACAATGAACAATAGATAATGTAAGATCATACACACAACACAAGATCTATGTGGGAAACATTTTGGGGGAATAATACCCACTCTCAAGCCTACAAACACATGGACTAATTATCTTATAATATGATCACAAGTATGGAAATGGTCAAGTCCTTCTAACCATAATTTAGTGAAACATCTATTTCATAAGGAACACCTACCCATAGGATGATCAAGTCCTTCTAACCACCTATTGGTCAAGTCCTTCTGACTAGATTTAGTGAAATAGTTGTTTCACAAGGAGAACCTACCCCTAAGATGATCAAGTCCTTATGAACACTTATTGGTCAAGTAATTTTGACCTAAATGTTAATCACCCCCTAACACCTATTAAATGAAAATATCATAGTTATTGATTACCTATCAATTTGATGGAGATATAATGTATACTAGCTCCCTTTAACTCTACACATTGCATAGTCCACACTCTGATCTACCTCTCAGATCAACCACCAAGTTCACATAGACATCATTTATCCTTCACTCATCCTCAATATTCAAGCTTGAAAGATCACTATTCTTGACATCAAAAATATGACCTATAGGTCATACACATAGTCATCAACTTGCTCTACTCTATGACCAATCCATTGGGTATACACCCTTTTCTTTAATCTAGAACTCTCACACACACCTCTTCACTCAGGTCTCACAAGTCTATTCAACAAGCCTAGAGACGATCACATTTGGTTTAACCTTTTATAGATTATTCATAATTATTGTGATCACAAACTTCCTTGTCACCCACATCACATTCATTACACCTTAAGGCATCTAACATGGGTCACCTTTAAGCACAATCATCTTTAAAATAGGCCTAACTCACCAGTTAGGTCCTAGGAAGACCCATTAACCTCTTTGACACTTATTTGAGTAACATAAGAACATAGGAACACTTTAAAATACATGGACCCATGCCAGACAATATAAAGGACCTCCTTAAGTGATAACAATCATCATAACACCCTTTTTATAAAGCTCAATTCACTCAAAAAAAATTGTATGCACACATCCACCATGAAAGAACACATAGTCACCTTATAATCCTTTGATAATATTAAATATGATTGGTCAAACCTTCATAATCCACATATATTGTCCTCATGAAGTCTAAAACATTCTCCAATAGTTGGCTTATCTTGAAACATTAAAATACCATCAAGAACAACTCTATTACCCTTCTCAGGTAACTTATAGAGCATGAATGAGCATATAATAAACTTTGGATATTAATAAATTTCACTATAAAAACATTTAAACTTTAAAATGAATATTTCTGAATGCACCTTGAAGTCTTCTACAACTTTTCTTTTTACTACATCATAAAATTTAGCATAGATCAAAAGTTATGGCTCGAAAACCAAGTATTGGTATTTCCTTCATTAAATTAAAATATTTAAATCCAAATCGTCATAGTTAAACCTTGGTCACTTAGAACACATATCATGATCTTCAGTCATATCTCTCAACCTACGCCATCAATATTCTTTGAAATTAGCTCAAACATTAACTCACAGTGCTCCACTATCTAAACATTGAACCTTGAACATGTTGACCTCATCTCATGCTTTCTAAAAATCTTGACCACGTACATACCATTGATATCTATTGAGTATCTTGGTATTTATATTTCAGCACTCACCATTATATATTTCTCAAAACTTTTGAGATTATGATACTTGGCACCCTTGCATGCCTTATAAGTACTTTATTGATAGTCCCTTGCACTTGTGCCACTTGGCACTCTCATATGCATTATTGACTCTTGACTTATATTACACCATTAATATTAATATGCATGATTAAGAAATAACCATTGGATATTATATACCAATGACCTCATGCTTCAATGTGATTAAATTTGATGGTCTCTATCCCATCATAGTCTACTAGAGCAACTTTGAATCTTTATAACTTGAGACACAAATCACTTCAAGCCTCCAAATTTTTAGGGTAGTTTCTTAACACTATATAAAACATCTCCATGTAAAAATTTTACCATTATTGAATTTATTCATACATATATTAAATTCATAAACTTTTTATTTCATTCATATCTACATGACATGTAGTGATGGTTTGGCTAAGTATAGGAACTTAGTGAACTTATGTCTGAGAGGCCAACTTTGCACATGCATATCTTTAGATACATTCTACCTCATGAACTAAAATTTAAATCACTACTTGGGAATAATGTGATCAGACCC
Organism: Torreya grandis; assembly: GCA_037957365.1. Lineage (NCBI taxonomy): Eukaryota > Viridiplantae > Streptophyta > Pinopsida > Cupressales > Taxaceae > Torreya > Torreya grandis. The sequence goes on from JARHVA010002962.1 coordinate 175,137, forward strand.
ATATGAATAATCCCCTTGACTCATCCATATGTAGCAATGGTGATGTCAACAAACTACTTATTTTTCTTGCCACTAGACCCAAAATGTCTAGATGAAAACTATGAACTACCAGATGAAATAAACTCATGCACAAAAGAATTAAAATCATATAATAACTCTTATGGGATATATTTCACAACCTCAAATCACCATACTCATCCCTAAACATCCCTAACCATTCCAAAACTAAAGATCAACCAATCTTACTTCAAGCATATTAAAACATTCACATTGCACACTTTGTCATTGACACTTAGATTATCAAGACACTTCATCCACTCACCTAGACACCTCCATGACATCATTAAAAACTTATCCAATAAATGCCTCATCAAATTCTTAGAAAATGGTCAATATCTCCTATCACATACCATGTATACAATTGATCTAATCTTTAATTAGGGCTAGGTCACCTATTATAGCCTGATGCATGTCTTGAAATGTGAGGCATATATAGATATATGGATATGAATAATAATTTATCATAGTCATTTTTATCTTAATAAAAAACCAACAATTTTTTTTAGATGGTGCTCTGTATGGGCACACCATGCTCTAGCTGAAGTGGTAAAGTGTCATATAATGCATGAACCTAGAGGTACTCAGGAAACAATATTTCATACACCTTCCACATAGTCATTTAGGATTTAAGATGAGGTTTAGGATCTATGATGTAATGAATTTATACCATTATCTTTTATAACCAAAGGATCAAAATTGTGCACAAGCACATAAAACTTTCAGCTGATCAAATACACTTATTTATTATTCAAAAACATAATAAATATATAGGATACATATATCCTATAATTGGGGATGATACGATCCCTATAAAATCTCAACCTATTATCCAAATAACTAATAAAAATATGAGATATATTATTTGATATTAACAATATATCTAACTAAAAAGCTATTTTTCCCAATAATAACTTTACATATAACCATGGTAACTAACAAATGGTAAATAGTAAATAGTTTTTACCACATGTAAAAACTAATGTTAGAAATATTTCCTAAAATTCACCCCTGATTCTAACATGGATTGAGAAATTTGAATGCAATTTTCAACTGATAATACATTCAATTACAAACATGTGACTTTGTTTTACATTGAAACCCCATTTTATTGAAAGCTACCTTTCAAAATTTATTTGATGAATTGCATTTTTTTTAAGAAAAGACTTGACTCACAAATGAATCTTAGACATAGATATGCAAAAAATATTTTATTAGACTCAACACAAAAGACAATTTTAATTTTTGACTTAAGATAAAGATGTATGTAGAGAAAAAATAATGACTCTAGACATAAATAATTCTAAAAATGACACACACTATGATGATTTATTTATAAATACCCATATTTGAACAAAAAACTTACTCTATTAAATAAATCAACACTTATGACACAAAAATAAAAAAATGATGATAAACTTAAAACTAATACCACTTATAAAAACTATACATGAAACAAGACTTTTCAAATAAACCAAAACGTCTTTAATAGATATAATAAGAACTAAAAACATAAAAAAAAAACTCAAGACTTAGATACTTAATCCTAATACAATTAATAATTTTAATAAACAATAAAATACTCTATTAAAACATTATAAAATAAATACTTTTGAAATAAAACCTAAGAATTACATACAAAAAATAAACCAAATAACATACTACTAAACAATAATAAAACAAATCTAAAAAATCTTGACCTCATCTTCCACTTCACCACCATGGAAAGAAGATTTCACCAATAATTGAGAAGAGGATGGAGATAAGGTAGGGATTGAATTTTACATGCCAAGGATCCATTATGGTGTAGATGTGTGTGGTTAATCGATCTAATCATTACCACCAAGCTAAAGACTTGAGTAAAAAATTATTAGGTATGAATAGTTATGCAGTCCATGGTCTAAGGATGTTGAAAGATTTCAAGATAATGTATAAATATTGGCATGGGCAAGATGATGTATTGAACTCATTATAGATGGTGAATAGAAACCATTTAATCCAAAATAATTTATTTTGATGAGAAGCCACAGAATAGATGATCACTATGGTGAGGATGAAACACCAATATAACAGGAGCATATCAGTGGATATTGTTAACTATTGAGATAAATATCTTCCATGTAGTGCTACAAATCTTAACATCCAAATGTAGAAGAAGCTAGCCAAATGAGAGGTATATCTAGGTATCAAAAAGAATTGACATTGTAGGTATATGAAAGTCATGATTAGATCTATGAGTATATAGATCGTAAGTTAAGCCAATGTATGAAGGTTTTGTGTTATAGAGATAATCAAACTAAATGTCAAGTCAAATGAAAATGCATAGACTATAATGAATTACTAAGTCAGGATGATAGGTTGAGATATTAAAGTATTTAATATTAAATCCACCATTTTAATAGATAAATTCTTCTCCTTATATAAATATATTGCCCTAAAAAAACACCTGTAAAAGAAATATTCTACCCTGTAAAAAATATACAATATATTGTTTTCATTTTCTAGATATAGAGGTACAAACAGATCCAAGAAAATAGAGACATATAGCTCTCAGAGAAAATACAAAATAGAAGATTATATATATATATATATATATATATATATATATATATATATATATATTCTAAGTTTCTAAATGCACACAAAGAATAGGATGGGTGGGAAAACTATGAAAATAGATGAATATGATGGAAAGGATAATGGAAAGATGTAGGTGAATGGTAGATCCATTGGGAAAACACATGATCTTCATTGTTTAACCAATATCAAAATGCAAGTAGGGGTAGATAATATAACAATGACTACTGCAAGTGGGTACATTGCTTGGTCATTCAGTTTCTTTGATGCAAACATAAATGAATGAATAGTATAGAGAGGTACCATTAGGGTACCTACTATGATAATAGATAATGAATTTATTCCATTATTTGGTAGATCTAAATTCTCAAAATTATATATAGGCATAAAAAAATTTCAATCGGTCAAATACACTTATTTATTATTTGGAAACATTACAAATATATAGGAGACATATATCCTATAACTGGGGATGATATGATCCTTAAAAAATATCAACCTATTAACTAAATAATTAATAAACATATGAGATATGTTGTTTTCTATTAATAATATATCTAACCAACAAAATATTTTTCCCAATATTAACTTTCCATATAACTATGGTAACTAACACACAGTAAATAGTTTTTACCAAATGTAAAACCTAATGTTAACTATTTCCAAAGATGATGAACTATAAATTATGGTGCCATTAATGTGGTTCTCATGGTGAAAGTGATGGTGTAGATTAGAATGAAATTGATCCCAAGTAATTAATTTTGAATGATAATTTCTCCACCACTGAGCAGTTAAGACATTGAATATATGGATAATTGAACATACATGATCAATGTTAGAGTCACAAAAATCTTCCAAATTCTACAAAAAATCACATACTTCCATCTAACCATGGAATATTAGAGCTTCATCTAAATTTTTTTGTGACACATAGATAATTTACCTATGAAGCAGATGAAAAAATTTATTGCATTTATGGTACTTCTAGATGGAATTGTCTTAACTACATATATCACCACAAATCCTCCTAGTACAGTCATAATCACCTTAATACTAATAATCATAGGTGTTACTAGTGGTGTCAAATATAGATTACATGCCTAGCCAATGTAAAATGACATTTGGAGTGGGATAAAGGCATTCAATACCTCAAGATATGACATTTTAGATGTGGTTGATGTCCTCATTAACATTGACCAATTCAACATACAAAGGTCCTTGAGAATGGTTCAAGGTGATGACAACATGTTTCTCATCATTACAAAAGCTTATGTTTCATTTATTAAAGCTCAAATAAACATTATTCATGTAACACCATGGGAGACCCAATAAATTTGGGAAGTCATCATCTTTAGCTAACTCTATGACTTCAAATTTAGTGTTGAAATTAACATTGAGGATATCCATAGTGGCATATTTAAGTACTCAAATGGGCAAATAATGAGTCATGTTGGCTATAAATAACACATGGGGTGAAGGATGGAAAGATAGGATAGCCATATTCTTCCACACATCCTTGGTAAGGAAATTCACTTTAGTTCTAATATCAATTAAGATATCCTAAATAACCCATCTATTTATGGCATAATTATCTAATGTCTCTTTATCCCCCTCTAGTCTAGGTTGGATATGAATTTCATGTCACTGCGCATGGTTTAAATGGTGATCCTTGGTATGCCTAGGCCTATGATGCCTTAGGTAATTTTTAAATAGAGGTATAATATCCTCACTAAGGAGTCACTTTCATAGCTCATGGAACTCATCACACACCATGTCATGAATATCTATAGCTTTCTACATGTAGGCATGTGTAGCAACATCTTGATCCTTAAATAACTAGATCTCTCCTTACATTTATCTCACCATATTCATGATTTCATGGATCACCTCCTTATATTTTTAATCATTTGGATGGTAAGTAGTGATAAAATCCTCTTGTTGAACCTTTTTAATGTGTAGGATGGACATAGACTAGGATTGAACACCACTACATGTTATATTATTAAATGTATGACCAATTAGGCTAACATGGCATGGTATCCATTGTGTATTTTTAATACATATCATGTTGGCAACCTTTTAATTTATTTCCTTCATAATGGTATTATACAATTTAGGGAACTCCTCCAAATGGTGTTCATTTTTACAAAAAGCACATGTAGGATACCTTGGGAAATCATGTTTGTAGTGGTCTAGAGAACCACACTTATAATAAGTTCTTAGTGGAAAACATCCACCTCCACATCCTCAAACTTAACCATGACCATTATAGCCTCCTCAATTATCTAGTTTATTGACTACATATGTCCAATGCATACCATGCGTGTGCACCTCATGAATTTTGATAAAGATATTGAAGTCATTAGTATATTGAGTGTATAAATTACATAGATTATAATAGGTAGATACCTTTTATTGATTAGAATGTTTTATTAGAGGGAAAACCTTTACATCATCATATTCTTATAAATCTCATAATATTTCTTCAACATAGCTCAAATACTCTCATGAGGGTATTTATTTTGATTATGTCCTTTGGAATCATAGTCTACAAACCACAAGCCATTATGAGTGTCATGAGCATTATGTATAGTGATATTTTCTATTTGATATTCCATAGAAGTGATCTAGGCCTCCATCAAGTGACTAATACTTGTGTTAATACTTCTAACAAATTTAATGCAAAGGGAATCTTCCAAGAGATCACACAGATTGGTGAAATTTTTCTATGATAAGGTACATATAAAGTGGAATAATATACCTCCTATGAATGACTAGGCATGTTGAGAGACATTTATCTCAATATAAATATTATAGAGAATCATTTTGAAATTTTCATCATACTCACACATGATCTCTATGATTTCTTTCTTGATATCATTTAGGGTAGATATACTCTTCTATTCAAACTTTGGGATATAAAATTACTTGAGGAATGTTTTCTTTAGACAGTCATAATTCACCATATCCTACTATGGATCAAACTTTCAATACCACTTATGCATGTAATCTAGAAGAGTGGTGGAAAATTGTCTTTCCTTACATTTAGAAGAGGTGATGTTCCATGCTTTCCAAATACATTCACAATTGTGAACATGTGTTGTGTAGTTATTCACACCTCAATAATATATCAAGTAGAGTGGCATCTCATAGTATATAGTGAGTGGTTGAGGAGATTTTAATGGGGTATATTGAGAAGCACTTCTTATCCATTATAGACCTTGTGGGAGAGGCCCACCTTTACTTCCTATGCCTCTTCTAGTTCTTTTAGATAAAACACCATCAATACCACCTCCCACACTTTTTGTAGTAATAGAAACACCTAATATATTGGGTGATGAAGTAGACTTATTAACTATAGTTAGGTTGGTAAATTTCCCATTGGTTATGATCTATCCACTAGGATTTCCAAATTGGGCCATAGAATTATCTTGAAAAGGAAAAGAAATGGCCAATAAAATAGTATCTAAAACTTGGTCTACAAATGTATCTCACACAGGTTCACTTTTTGATTCTACACTATTCATATCCTAGTTTCATACAAATATGTTGTCTAACTCAAGATCATGAGCACACATTATGAGTGGGGAAACATACCTATCCAAATTAGGTTCTTCAATCACCACTACCTAACTTGCTTATGTCACTCATACTTTTGATAACGTTGAGTGTGGTCATATGGTTTGGTAGTCCTTGTTATGCTCTTCCACTTCTTTTCGACCCTTATAACACTTCATGAGTCCTCTCCTCCCTTCTCTAGATTGCTTCCACTCATAACCCTTCACTGAGCTTCATCATATTTTCACTTACATAATTATCACTAAATGGATACCACGTTGAACCAACACTTTAAATTTAACATTTCCCCTCCATTTCCACACCAACTATGCTTCTCATATGAGAGAGAGTTTATACATCAATGGAGAGAATTTTACATCTACAATCTACAAAAAAATTATTAGCCTTTATGAAAATTGTATGAGCTATCTACGACATGGTTCTTAAAGGAAGTGAATTGGGATTATTATGGATAATAAAATGTTAGGAATACATAATCTAATATGTAAATAGTCAAATTTATACACCACCAAACATCAATAACACACGTCCAAGGTGCTCCCAATCATGCTAATGTTGATTGATGCTCAAGTGTCTAGGTTATCTTCTATCCATAGTTCCTAATTGGTCTTCTGCATATGATTTAATCCAAGCATGAAGGTGAACATGAAATTTTAAAAATAACATCTCATACAGTGATTCATACAAATTCTATTCTACCCATGCACAAATCCTTGGTTCAATAAGTGGTACAACAAAGTTATACTCAACACTAGTAACCCATCACTACATATTCTCAAGAGACATTCATTTGAGAATGTTTCACCATCATATATCAAATCACTATGGGTATAGATAATAGAAATAAATTATTGGGATTATTTTCCTTTACATAGGTATAGCTTTTCCTATGCATGTGCCTAAGTGATAAGATTCCAACATTCTGGTACATTGATTTTTCATGCAAGAATAAGTTCTTGTACACTCACCCAAAACATGCAGTGAGGGACCAATTCACATTGATTTTATCACACAAGGGTGTGTTTATATAACTACTTAGATAAGGGCACTCAAACACATACAAAATACTACACTCATTCTATAATCCATATCTAACTTAACACATGTTCATTTCTCAATGATCAAAAAGAAAAAGATGGCATAAATGATATCTATCAACCTTAAATCAGTTATTTGAATGATATAAATGATAACTAACAACATTAACTCCATAGGTAGCTTAATAATAGTATTAAGTCAACATAAGCTTCATTTATCATATTCATAAGTGATCTCTATAGAATTCCTAGTTCTAGAGTTATAATGTAACTATCTCTTATATACTCTATCAATAACATCCAACTAGAGAAAAAAATTAAAAAATAGATCATAGGGGTATTTATAATTTTTTTCCTTGACCAAGTAGTTATAAAATAAATTACACTCAAGGTGACTCACCAATAATCATAACTACAATCGAGTCATGACAGCCATTTACATTAAGTTCCTAAGGACCTGGGCCTTTTTACCCCTATATTATCTCTCAATGTTGGATCCTCATTACCAAGTGCATATCTTCCCATGGGATAATGTTGGATTTTCACTTTACTTATTCTCTTCAGTCCTTATGAATCACTTCGTAACCATTCTTCACTTTTTGTATGCTCCCCAAGTCTTATACTAAGTTCTAAGTCATTTGTTCTTGGTTTCTTCATTTAACATGCACATTTATTAAATGAGACTTGGTACTTATATTCCATTTAATCCCATGTCATGGTCTTCTACACCATGTTATTCTATATTATGCCTCTTTGTGTTGGCTATTCCCAAAAATTACTTATCCAAAATTGGTTCCCAAAACCTATGAGCTTTGGATATCCATGACATCACTTTAGACATGCACAAATCTAAGTTTTTTTTTGAAGTCTAAAGTTAGTGGATTATAAAATAAAGAGAATCCAATCTTGGGCATGATTTGTGATTTATTTTTAACCTTAAATTCTCATAATTTCCGAAAGAGGAATTTATGTTTTTTTGGCTAATGAAGATAATGTGTTATGTCATAGTATCCCTATGTTTTCATGTGTACATATGGATATTTTTCAAATACTTAAAAATTATCCACATTCAGGCCTTACCTTTTGATAGCATAAATACCCAAGTCCCTAAGATCTTATAACTCAAAAATCAAGACAAGTGGCACCATCATATTAACCAAATCTCACCACAGTCAAATAAAAGTTTTGTACCTTTTTTCAAGCCATCCATGTGGTAAAAACATGTTCACCAAGGTCAAATTTAGTTTAAAGGAAAAAATTGTCCCCTAAATCCCTAAGCTCTAATATTATGCCATATGGAATAAGCTAATGAATTCAAAACTTAAAAGGCAAAAGTAGATCCTAAATATTCTAAAATCTTAGAGCCCAAAGATTAGGATAGGTAGCACAATCTGATACATTTAGAGGATTTCAAGAGAGTTACAAATCTAATGGCCTAGTATCCCCATAACCGTAAGTCATTGAGTCTCTATATCCCTAAGATATCACCATGTGTATACATCATAACCACTTGGAGCCTATTTAGATTATGTACATAGATAGAAGATTTAAAATATCTTTATACACCTAAGATCTCTCCACATGGATCAATATCATCAACTCACAACCTATAGAGCATATAAGATAAGATTATAAGCCTAAATATGTTAGGTAAATGAGATAAATACAAATGTCACAATCAAGGATATGCATGGCCAAAATGCAAATAAAGGTTTTGACAACTAAGCAAAGGATAGTAAGTGAGAAATCAATACCTATATTAAAGTGATGATTGGGCATGTAAATAATGAAAATTTTCCATGTGGTATGAGAAAACCTGCCAAAACATATTGATGAATTTAAATCAAAACATGAAAAAAATTAAAAGCCATTATTTGAATTGATGTCCCATGAACTATGAATTCAAGATTGAAAATTTGTCAATAAATATAAATTTAGAGTAATGTCAAGTCACTTTGTTATTAATCTAAAAGCTGAATATTATGATTATGAGATCTTAATCAAGCAAAATCCGTAGTTTTCTTGGTGAATTTTCAATAAATTTTAGTCAATCTAAAAAGGAAACACATATTGTCAGATTACCAAAATGGCTTCTCCAAAAGTAACACCCAACTAGGCCAACTCTTTATATTCTATTTCTTGTAACACTACAAAAATAAACATTTTATTTGACAAAGGTACCATAGATTTTAATTTCCCTTATTATTCAGTTATCTATAATGTAGTGGAGGCCTCCAAACTATATTACTCCTAGGATCACCTATTTCAGGAGGAAAAACAATACATCAACTACTTAATTTTAATAAATAACATGGGAATACATAATGCATCCATAAAACCTAAGGTAATTCCCTATATTGATTTACTTCATGATTTATTATTTAATGGTTCTTGCACTAGATATTGCTTGCATCTTATAATATGAAAAAATTTAGTTGAATATGATTCTGGGTGAGTATTTGAGAGATATCTTATGGTTCTAGGGATACATGTTAATTATAACTAGGTTTCAACTATTGTATGGATGGAATAAAATATTGTAGAAGGAAAATTGAAAAAATGGTTAGTAAAATAGGAAAAATTAAATCCTAATGGAAATATTTCCTCTAATGACATAATTAAATTTAGACCAAGCATTAGGTTGTAAATTGCACTCTTTAATAGGCTATATGGCTTCCCTAGTATCACTTACATGTAGGTAGAATGTGTGGCATTATTGGATACTCTCTTGACCTCAAAAAAAATTGGCATTGGGTGAAACTATTAGTGTTAAAATGAAATGGCATATGTTCAAATTGGAACAAATTCTAGCTAACAACAATTTTTATTTGATGTCTTACTTATTGGATGAAATCATTGGAATGGTCCATAAATCTCATCGAGAATCATGGGATCCATCCACTGAGTATTTCAATAATATAATTTGTGATGACTATTGTTTATTTTATGTCTATAAATTTAGGAATGAAAACACCAAAACTTTTGAGTATTTTTATCCTTAGGTTCATTATGCCATTTATGGAACTCATGTGACAAAAATATCTAAAAATTTAAGAATGGACATCTCCAAAATGGGAGATTATTGGTAATACATAGGTTATACCATTATTAAAATTTAATGTACCAGAACACCCCCTTTGTATTTTTCATGCCATGTCCCATATAAGGTGGCATAAAAACTAATTACACATCAGTTATATAATAATTTTTATGAGGTTATTAGCATCAAACACCATGCTTATTATCACAAGACTCCCCTAAGCATTGGACATATTCAGTTTATAATAAGTGCACACTTCAATCAAGTGGGAAAAGTTAGGTCTCATTATAATTTAAAGGTGTCTCAATACATGTAATGGGACCCTAGGTAAATATTTATGAATTATCTCAAGTTCTTTAAGTAGATTAAATGGGTCACCATTAGATATGGTCACCAAGGATATGAACATGATGCCATATTTTTTGAATACTTTAGATGATTTTGGAGTCTAAACCTGTATGTGGAATAATAATATGTCAATTATCATTGGTTAGGCAATATAATAACCCATTATTCCATTCCCCTAAAGTACCTCCAATTATTCCATTCCCACCCATTACCCTAAGTGAGGGGACATCTCCTCAAATATTCCATACTATACTTATTTCCTCTCCATCCACTCTTGCCTCCACTACCGTTACTTTACTACCCATCCATTCACCATCCATATTAGTATTTCATACTAGTGTACATCCTTTATTAGTTTCATCTTCACCTTAATATGTTATCCCTTTATAATTAATCACTAGATGATATTCATAGTTCTTCCAGCCTATTTCAAAACTCAACAAGTGGAAGAAAGACCATCATTAGGTTTAGCTACCCTAGGTGGACCCCTTGATGAGGAAACAAATGAGGAAGAACATGGACATATAATATCAATAGTGGATTATCCCACAAGTGAGGAATAAGTAAATATAGAAGCTATGAAGGGATAAGAATAATAATTAAGTGAGGAAAAATCATAGGATGAAACAAAGGAAGAGGAAAAGCTATAAAATGCAAAATCCATAAGCTTTGGAATCCTAGAAAAATGAGAAACTCTAACTAGAGCACATGACCAGTAACTTATTACTATAATAGAGAGCATAAAACTTAATAAGTTAGTTTATTCTATTGCATCTTCTATTACAATTTTAAATTCTCAAGTTGTTAATTTACCACTTGATGTCTTGCACCATGAACTTTTAATTCTATTGATTCTTCCATTCTTCTTACTCCAACCTAAATAGTGGATCCCAAAAAGAGGGTGTATTTTGAGAACTTAGTATCAATTTATATTTTTAATCCTTGATAAACACTTGTACCTCTAAAAATCTTAGATCGATTAGAAATACCATTGTCATAATCTATTCCCACACAATCCATCATATTGATAATTTTGAAAACCCCATACCAGATAATGTATGTATCATAAAACACCCCTCAGATGGAGTTATTAGGATGGAAAAGGATACTTTAGTTACCAATTTAATTCCTTATGAGAATAAGTGTCTCAATTACACATTCAGTGATTACTCCACCCCCAATAATTAAATCACATTTTACTATTATAGACCCTAGTGAATGTGAATAATAGGGGAACTCATTGTGCCCAAATGAGTTAAATAGTTACATGGATGGAGAGATAATAGGAAAAATTTGGTCCTCATAGAGTTACCCATCATCTCTACCTATTTTTATAATCAAAGTGGTATATAATTTAGAGGGTGAGGAAGAAGAAAGGGGTGAAAACTATCGCATGGGAAGATATAGTGCTAGAATAAAGGGAAAACATGTTGATTTTAGTTAAGAAGCTGAAATGGAGTTATGATGACCCTAATGAATATGTAAAGGATTTTTTATCTTTCATAAATTAGCTAGGGAGGACATGAAATAAATGTTTAAAATCCAAGAGCAATAACAACATAGGCTTCTATAGATACAAGTCATTTATGCTCATGGGGAAATTGTGGACAATGTCCAAAGTGTAACCACAAGGTTGTATATTATTTTTAATACAATTCCAATACTTAGGGGTGAGTCCCATTGTGAAAGTGTAAAAGTGATAAAACTATGGCACTGAATTAAATAA